>JASPKZ010002262.1:0-58731 GCA_030220185.1 Diploptera punctata | reverse complement strand
TAGATCACATATAATTTCCTTACTAATAAACGTTGTGCCGGAGCTATATAACAAAAGAAGAGATATACACAATACGTCACATATTCGTCATCATAATGACGTCAGAACAATATTACTCGCAGTTTGTAACAGAAATATAACATCAACTAGTGATTAATTGTGTAAGAATTAATATGGATAAGAATTAATAGAGATTCCCTAATTGAGGAGGTACAGAAAAAATAAGTGTGTTTTAATTTATATACATTTTCCTTCACGCTATGTCAAATAAAATGTAGAAATGGTTTCACAGATAATGTGCCATCTAACGTCAAGAATTACAACCAATTCTTGGAAACTAATAAAAGCTTTCCCCATTACTTATGAATTATATGCAGTGTTTTAAGATGCGTTAGAAAACGTTCAAAATAGTAGGAAATGTTACCGACAACAAAATATAATTTCAAGCGAAAAAAATTATCACTACAGTTTGACCGGGAATCGAACCTACGACCTCACACATGGTAGTCAGAAGCTCTAACCACAAGACTTACCAAGTTAACATTCAGTTTCTTGCAATAATAGTACCTCTATACTTAAATACATTTTTATATCAGTATGTGTGTTATGTATTAAAGATGCAAGAAAGTTTTCTTAAAATAATATTATGAAGCATTTAAACTACATTCAGGTTAAATCTTGTCTACAGCAATTATTGTAGAACATATCCTTTTGTGATTCAATGTTCAATTTTAAAATATTTTTAGGCCTAATCGAGAATGAGTGTAACGAAAGGCATTTTATTGATGCCTTTATTTTTCTACCCAGAGCTTTATTAATATTATTTATGCCCTGTGCATCCATCAAACAGTCGTTAAAGTGTTGCATTTTGGGTTAAATTTAAGGAAACTTTCATCAATTTCATAAGAAAACAATCAGTTGATCTTGATGTCCGACATTTTGTCTAGTTATAGAATCCTTAAACAGGCTGGAGGCATGTATAACGATTCCCATGTAAAGTTGTACAACTCTTCTACACTGAACAGCTAATACAGTATTTAATTTTAGGAAGTTATATTTTGAGTCTGGGAAGCTGAAGATAAAACAGAGAATTGTTTTGAAACATGTCCAAGAACAAATCAACATTAATATTGAGGTAAGATGTCCAGACCAAAAATAATATAAGCTAATACAGTGTTTATTAGTAAGAATTTTCAACTGAGATGTGTATAAACCTTGTATAAAAGTTATATATGGATTATTAGTAAGAGGGATAGTCTATAATGTACTCGTATGTTCTTGCAATACACTTGTAGATATTCTTGAAGCACAACTTCTTTACACCTACTGTAGAGCTTGAAAAAAAAATTAAAAGATAAATATATACATATATGTACATATAGGCTACATATACAGTGAGTTTCACTCGACCTGTGGCCGATAGTGGGAAAAGTTACTGCAAGCATTGAGTCATCAACTCACGCTGCCCATGCAGTGTGTATGCTAGTGGCCGCAAGTCGAGTGAAACTCACTGTATATATAATATTTGTCAATGTCCTTCACAATGAAAGTATTCCCAACTCTCATATATATTGACGATCTAGGATCATACTATTCTAACTAAGTGTTTTATTTAGAATTCTAGTTATGTCAATGTCCCATATCTATGGGCATTGAAAAAAACAAACAAACAAACAAACAAACAAACAAACAATTTCATACTCCAATTTTCCAAATGTGTTACTAATCAAAATATTGAATTCCTGATTTATTATCAAATGGCTATGGTAATGTAACATTCACAACAAGAATTGTGAAAGATGGACTTCACACAATATGATCCTGAACCATTGTATATGTATTATGTACATGTATACACTTACATATTTTTAAGTTTTTTTGTAATATTTCAAAAGCCGTCAAAATTTGCACTGAAAATTGAAATTACAATATCTGAAAATACTTGACTTAAAAGGACAGAATACTAATACCATAAATAAACTAATAATAATGATTACACTGTCTTCATTATTACCATTCAGTGTTTATTTACTTTCTCTTTTAAGTTTAAGTCTTCAATATTGGAATGTTTCTCCTCTGGTTGGCAACGAGCATTCTATATGCTGTGTATGTTGGCGGTTCGTATGATTTGTAATTACATCCAGTTTTTTATCTGTTAGCACATGTGTATGGATCTACTTAGACTTGGATTTTTTTTTGGCTCAACTTTAGATTACTTTACCCTTCAGTTTCCATAGTATATTCTTTAAATACTGTTTCTCTACATACTTCTTCTGCCTTTACTAACATTTGATAATATTTTAAAAACACCGGCAAGAATACTTATAACTTTTTTTTTACAATTATTAAATATTTATCTGTGTATGCAATGATTTCTTTCAAAGTTATGCAGATTTGTTGTGCATATGCACAAACACTTAAATGAACTTCTACTAAATGGTGGTGATATCTGTGAAATTGGAATAAAATCAACATACAAAAATGGATGTTCACTCATTCATTTTGTTAGGTTCCGATGCTAAAAAGTTAGTGAACATTTAATTAAATAATATGCATGTAAATTGTTTAGTTTGGTTAGGAGGGGGATTTATTGTAAAGGTTGGTCATATCGATTTCACATCTACGTGGTTCCATCTAGCAATACAACTCTATAAACTTTATATAAATGTTTGCACATGTGCACTGTTATTCTGCAGGACTTAAAAATTATTAGGAAAGGTAAACAGAAGTTTTTTTAATCAATTGAGTTGGTGTTTACTTGATGAAAATCCATATTTATTAATTAAATAAAAATAAAACATTGTTTTATTTGATTTTCATATTTATTATATAATTCAGTGACAGCTGTTTCGGTACAGGGTAAGAAGTTAGATCTTTTGGAGGCTGTAGAAATTAATAAATTTTAAAAGTAGTAAAAAACTGTTAAATTCTCAACTTGATTTGAATGAATCCCCTTTGTTAAATTAAAAAATTTAAATAAATATCGTTGCTTAGATCAGTTGGAACACAATTCATAATTTAACATGTCTGAAGAAGGTACAGTGTACCGAAACAGCGTCACTGAATTATATATAAATATGAAAATAAAAAAAACTACGTTTTATTTTTTTTAATTAATAAGAAGTTTTTTTTTCATTTTTTTGTCACATAATGGAAACTTTAACCATAAATTTCTGTTATCTTTTAAGATTAATTTTTAGACTTATGGGTGATCTGAATAATGCTATCTCACTTTATTACTTAATCTAATAAGAAACACTAAACAAAAAGAATGAAACTTCAAAGTTAGTAAAATGAAGGTAGACCCACTCCGAATACCTCAAATTTACTTACCTAAAATTTTATACATGAGTAGACTTCCCAATCACTGTCATACGAAAATACACACAAAGGATTTGATCTTTACAGCCTCCTTTATTCTGTGAAAGAAATAATGATGAATAAGTACACACATTACAGGTTAAGAAGTAAAAATAAATGAGGTAGGCCCTATAAACAATTTTTTAAAGGGTATTTTGTCACGATGCAAACAAAATATACGGCGTGCCAATTTACATAATTCACAGTTAGGCCTATTATTTAAAAACACTATTTTCTGAAGTAAAAATGTTTGAGAAAAATATAACCATATGTAATCATTCACCTACCTTCCATTAGCTGTATTTTCCAGCTTCACTTATCCTTCGGATTGTAGATAATTAATTATTTAACAAATAACTTCGATGCATCAATAATATTATATTATATTCAACCTCAAAACTTCTCTTCGTACAGTACATAACAATTCCACCGTTGATTTATTTAAATATAATTCGATTTTACATTTTACAACTCGATATATGTGTACGTCATACGTCAACAATCGATAAAATAGCGACGGTTGCGTTCTCTTAATGCTGTGGTTTATCTACGACGCAACGCGCCAGCGCAAAAATTGCTCCCCATGTATTTAAATGGAAGTGGTTTATCTACAACGCAAATTGCTGGCGCAAAAAAATTTGCGTTGACATGTCGCGTCGTGTTTTGGAATCTCTTGAATCCAGGACGCAATTTGCCAGCGCAAACAAAGAATATAGAAGATATTACCCGTACTCATTGGTGTAATTGCTAAAAACAAACTAAGATTTTATAACAAAATGTCGGAAATACAGTACTTGTTTCATAACTTTCCAATTTTAACGACGAAAGTTAGATAGTTTTGTTGCAAATCATCGAGTTCTATATATGTTTTATACAATATGAGCATAAGGAGTACAGAGATGTACAGAAAAAAGTTATTGTGGCTTGAACTTAGTCAAGAGATAATAAAAGCTGTTACTTTTTCTGTCTTTACTAATATTTCGAATTATTTTAATCGTTTTGCAACGACACTTAAACTTTTTTAATGAAGAATTTTAATATGTTTATCTATGTACACAAATTATGATTTTTCCTCTCAATTTATTTTCAAAGTTCTTTATTAGAATTCAAGTTGGCATAAGTGAACGCTCGTAAAATTAAATCCCACCAGATGGCAGGACATATGTGTGAATGACCAACATTTGCATTTAATTCCAAACCATATTTTAAGAAAATAAATGTTCAATCGCTTCATTTTGTTAGATTCCGATGGGTCAGTTTAGTGTACATCAGATTAATTTATAGTTTACTAAATAGTATGTATGTAATTTTTTCATTAGGTTATGCAGGGACAGGTTTGTATACATTAGTTTTTTGTAAACACATTTGGAAATTTATTATGAACGTTGGTCATTTTGATTTTCCATATATGTGGTGCCATCTGGCGAGAATTCCATAAACATATGCGCTGTAACGTATGCGCTCCATGCTGAACCAGCATCACGCCGAGCGAAACGCGAATTCGCGTCACGTCGGGCGCGACACGCTGTATAATAAACCGTAGCATAAGATGACCACGGTACTACGTGGAAAAATTTTTTTTTTAAAAATATTGAGTCCAAATCACTCTATAATGATTAGCGGGCCTTAAACTTTATCATATCACAGAGTGTAAGAACAGAACAAAATCAAATTGCTCAAACACGAGGAGTCCTACAAGGAGACCCACTGAGCCCAGTCCTCTTTAACATTATGACGGCCGATATTGGACAAGCTATAAACGCAAGAAATACAAAGCTATTAATGTATGCCGATGACATGGCCATCCTTTCCAAGAGTCCTGAAGATCTGCAGGAGGCCATGAAGAATATCAGAAAATGGGCGTCAGAAAATTCAATGGAAAAAATTGCTCCAAAACAAAAGCAATGAAGTTCAGAAGAGGAGGCAGATTATCAAAAAATGACCACTTTATGTGCGGCGACTCAGCCCTAGAAATAGTCCCCAACTTTTAAGTACCTGGGAGTGACGCTGCAGACCACTGGAACCACGTTCACCATGCATATACAAGACAGGACCACAGCAGCAATAAATTCGATGTTCGACATCCCCAAGCTTGAGAGACTGTCCCTGCCAACAGCGATGGCACTGTTCCAACTCAAGGTAGCACCAGCGGCCACATACAGTATTCAGATAATTTGGATTCACCTAACAGCGAAAAACCTCAAGAAATTGGAGAATGTCAAAGCCAGATATCTCAAGAGGGCCTTGTGACTCTCAAAGTACACAAGAAACAGCTACGCCTACAGAATAGCACATGAATCCTACTTCATTGAGGACATCAAGCTTCGCTCAATCTACCAGAAAACCAGGCATATAAAGACGCCACCAAAGAGAGACAAAACAAAGCCAATGCAATACCGATGGAAATAATGGACAGAGAAACAATGAAACCGATGTGTGGAAAGGACCGAACTTCCAACTTCGCCACCTATACACACGCTTCGCCGCGCATGGTTTCCACTGAAAAATATGTCAGAATCCGTCATACCACGACCCGAAGGAGGACTGCAGATGTAAGCTTTGCGACGAGCCATGCTCCAGGTACCACCTAATGAAATGCCAAAGCAGAACTCAGCCTCTCACCAAAATTACAAAAGACTGGTGAAAATTCTAAATGTACACATTGTGTTTAATAAATCAAATAATGAATACAGCAAAGAGTGAATACAAACTGATCAGTGGAAAAGAATTAAAACTTTTGAAATAATACTCTTCCGAGTGCTCCTTTCTATTATTATTAATACATAATCAATTTTTATATATTTAGTAGTGTTGGCAGGGATTATTATTAATCCCTGGTGTTGGTTCACCTGTTTAGAATATTTTTTATGATAAGTGGTAGAACTGTAAACATATTTTTGCTGCCGCCTTCTCGAGATCTGGATACTCATGGATTAGGTCCGTTGACCCGTTCCGACTTCAGCCCATCTCTTTGTAGGTCTGCCCACATCTCGGGTGCCTTTAGGTTTGTATTTTGTTATTTGTTTTGGATATCTATCTTCATTCATTCTGTCTATGTGTTGCTTCCATTTTTGTCATTCCTTTAAATTAAAAAATCAGTAAGTTTTCTGTAGAAATAATTGAGAAGATAAAATATTTATCTGGTTGAATTCAGGTAACTTTTAATGGCAAGTACAATAATTAAGATAGATTGGATTAATAACCTATTTGATTAGCTAATTTTCAAATTAAAAAGTTTCTTGTATTTGTTAGAATTTTTCAGAGGGTGGGAGACCATATAACTATCAGTGTAACCTCAGTTATTACCAAGAGGGAATTGTTTTGTAATACAAAGTTAAGTGGTGGCCTGGGAACATTACGGTAGTTGACATAAAGGCTGAGGTCCATGATTTGGCGGACACAATTCTGCACTTACATTCTTATGCCACTAATGCAGTAAACACATTTCGTACTATTTTAAACATTTTGGAACCATTTATAAACATTTCTTAAGATTACTAAATATTTATAAATTACGCGAAATTTGTGTATTGGATTCTAGAGACGCGGAAATACTTCATGTAACATCCGCTAGGTGGTGGCTCTCAAATCGGAGTTACCAACATTTGAAAACAACTTTAAATCCAACTGCACAACACACTAAGGACCTTGTTTGCTTGTACTGGGAAGCCAGAGAGAAAATGACTTAAGCGTCAAATCTCGCCATTAGAAAACATCATTTGAAAATAATTCAAACTATATTTAGTGTTAGTGTACATAAGATTAGTTCATAGTTCATTGAATAATACGCATGTAAATTGTTTTGTTAGGTTAGGAAATGGGAAGTTGGTTTACGTCCATTTTTTTTAAGCATTTGGGAATAAATAGTATGCATGTAAATTGTTTACTTTGGTTAGGAAATGGCAAGTTAGTTTATGTCCATTTTTTTTAGCATTTGGGAATTTATTCCCAAAGTTGGTAATGCCGACTGCAGAGCCGTCTACCGGAAGCTACATTAACCATTACAGCAACTCCTGCATGCGCACTGTGATTCTGTGGAATGTAGAAGAATTCGTGTCCGCCAAATACTGGACTTTTTCCGACATAAAATTCAATTAGGAAAAGCTGCACTTAAACTAGTGTGAAATATTTTTGAAGTCCTATAGAACAACAGTGCGCATGCGCCAGAGTTTATAGAGCCAGTGATAACCCACAATCGAACCACATATCGATTATCATCCTAGATTACTATCCGTCGATATGAAATTTAAATGACTAGCATTTGCAATAAATCCTTAATCTATGTTAAAAAATATATACAATTACCAAATGTTTATTAAAAATGGGTGTACACTTATCACTCCCTAACGCTGATCCAACCAGTGATAACCCAAAACAGCGATAGAAAAATCATAGACTAAGTAATATACTCTGTGGAGAAAATAGCAGTTAGCTTCACAATATTGTCTAACAGTGTCATAATATTGTGATTTTCATATTTAAATAAATACTTGAAAATTGTCAAATAATGTTATAAAAATTGTTTGAAAAAGTTTAAAATATTAAATAATGTCAGTAAATACAGAAGAAGGGCTATAGTTTACAACAATATAACTGAAAAATCAAGCGCTAGTAGAAGTGCAGTTGAGCCATTCAATTATTGGCAGAAGGATACAATAATCATATTTTTCGTATTTTAGTACTTTCTCGGGATAAGGTGTAGAAACCGTCGCACATGAATTCTTGTAAGTTCTACAGAATGCAGTGCGCATGCGCGAGTTGCAGGAGTTGCTGTAATGGTTAATGTAGCTTCCGGTAGATGGCTCTGAAGTTGGCAATAACAACTTCGGGAATAAATTCCCAAATCCTAAAAAGAAATGGATGTAAACTAACTTCCCTTTTCCTAACCTAACAAAACAATTTACATGCATATTATTTAATAAACTATAAACTAATTTTATGTACATTAACACTAAATATGGTTTGGAATTATTTTCAAATGTTGGTAACTGCGATGTGAGAGTCGCTTAGTGGATGTTACATGAAACATTTCCGCACCTGTAGTACTCCATGTACAATATTCACATAATTTAGAAATATTTAAAAATCATAAGAAATGTTTATAATATGGTTCCAAAATGTTTAAAATAGTACCAAAATTATTATAAATGGTTGAAAAATGTTTAGTACATCAGTGGCATAAGAATATTAGATGGAAAATTGTGTGTGACGGTTTGTACACCTCAGCCCTTTCTCATACATTGGTGTGCGTACAGAATTGCTTTTATGTCGTGTCAGCATGTTTATTTTTGCTGATTACCATTAGGTCTTGGAATTTTTTAAAATACCCACAACACATTTACCAGATTATTGGTTTATGGTTGTGTTTTTACTATCTTTTCCCACTATTTTGAACATTTCTAAAGCTCGTTCTTAACAATATTCATAAACAGTATAAAATGTTTTGGCTGAAGTTTCCAACATCGATTCTACCTCAGTTTACTTTCATGGCTTAACTTTAAAATTACCTTTCCCTTGATTTTCCATAGTATGTTCTTGTAAAACTGTTGCTCTATCTACATCTTCTGTCTTTACCAACATTTCTCCAAATATACTTTTGAATGATGGTCATTCCAATTTCACAAATATCTCCTTTTAGACTTTGTGCAAGCGCACAGTTCTTTGAAGAAATCATTGCATTTGTACATAAATATTTAATAATTGTAAAAAAATGGTTTACAAGTATCGTTGCAAAATGTCTCAAATATTACAAAATGTTAGTAAAGACCGAATCATTGCTTACGCAGACAAATATTTAATAATTGTAGAAAAAAGGGTTATAAGTATTGTTGCAAATGTTTGAAATATTACAAAATGTTTCCATGAGCACAGTATGAATTTTTTCTAAGTCTGAGACAGACACCATGCGCATGCACCAACAGGGTTTTATTTTAAAATTATTTCCCACCATTTATACACAATTTAAAATTTTTTCTAATGATTAATTGAACATATTTGTTTATGGTATATAACTATATATGTAACATGAAGACGTGGCAGCCATATTGATTTTTAAGAATATTCTATACAACAACAGTGCAGCCAACATAGGTTATGTACTTTAGAATTTGAGAACTTACTATTTATTTTTGGATGTTGCATTCTTTCACAGGTTAGAGTGCTTAAATTGCATTAGGTTAGCTTTTAGGTTGGTCTTTCACAGGTTAAAGTATTTCAATTGCATTAGGTTAGCTTTTAGGTTCGTTAAATAGCATGTATAATGTTGGCTGCATTGCAATAATCCATAGAGTAAACTGCTTCGCGTTTGTTAGCGCATGCACTTGGTGTCTGCCTGGGACTTAGAAAAAATTCTCGCTGTGCTTAATGGAAGGAATATCCGAATTGATTTTTGATCATGTATTTATTTATCTAATGACATACAACATTGACAAAATGTCATTTGTTCATCTGATTCTTCATAATGATTCTGGCTTCCGAATATTATCCGGTCTTAGATATACTGCGAAGAGTCGGGCAGCACATTAGGTATTCTAGGAAAAACTGCACTTAAACTAGCGTGAAATATTTTCAAAGTCCTATAGAACAACAGTGCACATGCACCAGAGTTTATAGAGCCAGCGATAACCCATAATCGAACCACTTATCGATTATCATCCTTGATCACTATCCGTCGCTATGAAATTTAAATGACCAATATTTGCAATAAATCCCCAAATCTATGTTAAAAAATATATTAATAATATTAAAATTACCAAATGTTTATTAAAAATGGGTGTACACTTACTTATCACTCCCTAACGCTGACCAACTAGCGATAATATAATATTAAAATTACAAAACTTTTATAAAAAATGGGTGTACACTTACTTATCACTCCCTAACGCTGATCCAACCAGCGATAACCCAAAACAGCAATAGTAAAATCATAGACTAAGTAATATACTCTATGGAGAAAATAGCAGTTAGCATCACAATATTGTCTAACATTGTCATAATATTGTGATTTGCATATTTTAATAAATACTTGAAAATTGTCTAATAATGTTATAAAATTGTTTAAAAAAGTTTAAAACATTAAATAATGTTAGTAAATACAGTTTACAACAATATAACTGAAAAAATCAAGCGCTAGTAGAAGTGCAGTTGAGCTGGTATTCTGTATCGTAATCCAGGTTTCAGAGCTTGCAGTTGGTTCCAAAGCAAGACAGTTTTATGGGAAGAATGCCGTGTCCATTTTGGAGCTGGAATTTCACAACAGCTTCTTGTCTTGGCCAGTCAGGTGTGTTATGTATGGAGGTCTTGCAGGTTATTGTTGTTTATTTCTAAGCTCATGAGATATTGTTCCTTCATCTGCTTCTTTATACAGGGTGAGTCAGAAGGAAAGGTACCATGCTCTGAGGGGTGATAGTATTGGTGATTCTGAACAAAAATCTTCTCATATACATATGGCCTTTTCTTAACCATTTCAGGGTAATTTAATGAAAACAACCAGGGACCAGAAAAGGTGTAGGTGACAGTAAATCAAAATACTCTTATCGTAAGTTTTGTTTAATTTTGTACATTTCCTCACAAAAGATGTTCAAACACTCCACCACCAACTTCAATGCATTTGGTGCTCTTGTAGACAGCTGTTGTGTTACTGATCTGAGCTCATTAGTACATTCCTTTACTTGAGCCAAGCATGTAAAATACAAGTGAGAAGTTTGACTCTGTGCTTGTAGACTTCACTCGTAAGCCAACCCCACAAACAGTAAATAATGGGGTAAGATCGAGTGACTTCGTGAGGAAACGTACACAATTAAACAAAACTTAAGATAACAGTATCTTGATTTACTGCCACATGCACTTTTCTGGTTCCTCGTTGTTTTCATTAAATTACAATGAAATGGTTAAGAAAACACCATGTGTATGTTAGAAGCACCAGTACTGACACTCCTCAAAGCACGTACCTTTCCTCCTGACTCACCCTGTATAGAGTTTAGAGGAGTGGTATGATGTATCTGTTTTGAAGCAGTTAGGGAGCATGGCAGCTTTCTTTGCTAATATGTCTACCTGTTCATTGCCAAAAATCTGTCAATGCCGAGGGATCCATGCAATACAACTTTCTTTTGTGCATTTGGGACAGATATGTGTCGAATTTAGAACATGATGTACACGGACACCAAGTTAGAGCATATAAAGTTATTAAACATTTAAATAAAAACAAAGGACATAATACAGTTAAATTCTATACCTCTTACACATTGGGAACATCATTATACATTGTTGTGGACAAACCTAAAGAACAAACAATAGCCTTAAGAGAAAATGACCCTAATGTGGATAGTATTAGGTTTGAAGAGGTAACGTTAACAATGCAAAATTTTAAAAACAAGAAATCGCCTGGAGCAGATAATCTAAACATAGAATTATTCAAATGTGCATCGATTACATTTATTGTTAAGTTTCTTGAATTTATAAACCTTTGCTGGAAAACGGGCTCTGTTCCGGATGAATGGAAGGATGCAATAACTGTTCCGATATTTAAAAAAGGAAACATAAGAGAATGTACAAATATAGAGAATAATTTAACTTTTATAGGAATTAATCGCTATGAGGTTTAATTTATGGTGAAATTAAATGTTTCTTACCTCTCCTCATATAAATTTCTAAGTTGATCGCGATTTCGAGACTATAACTGTCCCATCATCAGAACTTTATAACACCAGTTACTAACAATGTTCTGATGATGAGACAGTTATAGCCTCGAAATTGTGATCAACTTAGAAATTTATATGAGGAGAGGTAAGAAACATTTAATTTCACCATAGAGGAATAAGTTTATTAAATTCAGCTTATAAGATATATGCAAAAATTTTATCATTTAGAATAAATAATATAGCTGAAACAATATTAAGTGAGGAACAGAATGGATTCAGAAAGGGTAGGTCAACTATAGATTGCATTTTTACAATGGCCCAATTGATAAAAAAAAGAAAAGAATTTAATTTACCCACGTATATAGCTTTTGTTGATTATACTAAAGCATTTGATAGTTTAAGTAGAAATAAATTATGGAACATACTGGAAATGAAAGGAATTCCTCAACACCTTATAAGAGCCATTCAGAGTTTATATATAGAAACAAATTTTAAAATAGACTGCAGAGATAAAATTAGTAAACAAAACATAGAAATAAACCAGAGAGTAAGACAAGAGTATCCATTGTCACCTTATAAGAGCCATTCAGAGTTTATAAATAGTAACAAATTTTAAAATATACTGCAGAGATAAAATTAGTAAACAAACATAGAAATAAACCAGAGAGTAAGACAAGGGTGTCCATTGTCTCCAGAATTATTTAATTTATACTTGGACCATGTCATTAATGAATGGCAAGAACAAATTAATATAAATAGTGCATTGACAACTGCTTTTGCAGACGATCAAGTAATAATGACAGCATCAGAAAATGCTTTTCAACAATTCCTTTATACTTTAAATGATATCTCTCTAAAATACAATTTAAGAATATCTACATCTAAAACAAAAATATTAGCTCTGAAAGGAAAATGTGCAATAAGAAAAAATAATGATAAACAATGTAATTATAGACCAAGTTTAGAATTTTAATTATTTGGGATGTCATTTAGGCAATGACAGAAATTTAGATAAACGCACTAAAATACGATTCAATTATTTATGTGGCACAATTAAATACACTTTATTGAATAAGACTAGAAAATAAACTATTTTGAAGTTTTACAAAGTATTGGCAGTTCCATCACTTATCTATGGATGTGAAACCTGGACATTAACAAAGGCAGATAGTAAACAAATAGAGGTTGCAGAGATGAAGATGTTGAGAGCAATAGCAGGATACCAAAGGACAGATAAAAAGAAAAACGAAGATATAAGAACAGAACTTAATATATTTAATCTCTGTGAAAGAATAAAATATCAAAATGCTTATCTTCAGCACATAATACGAATGAATGAACAGTGCATACCAAGAAGAATGTATAATTATAAACCAAAAGGGAGAAGAATGTTGGGAAGACCATTGAAGAGATGGAAGGACCAATTCGACCTATAATGACATCGGAACAGGCCATTGGGCTTAATCCTTGTTGATGATGATGAACTTTTTTCATCATGTTACAGTGTGTGTGTAGCCTGAAGTTTCTATTAGGTCACTGAATTTTTAAAATACTGGTAACAACTTTTATTGGTTGAGGTTCTTTTTACTAACATTTCCTGGGAAAAAGTCCACTTTAACTTACCTGATATTATTTTTGAAGTCCTATAGAACAACAGTGCGCATGCACCAGAGTTTATAGAGCCAGCGATAACCTACCATCGAACCACATATAAATTATTATCGTTGTTTCAATTATTATTGTTTTTCTTTTGTTTGATGTATTTAGACAAATTTAAAATCTAATGAACCTAAAAGCTAAGTCACACTTAACCTAATTCAGTTACTCTAACCTCAGGTGGATCCCATGAAATGCTCTTTTTTTCACTCCTTAATAATCACAACCATCGATAACCCACTGGTTCCATCTATGTAATATACTCTCTGGAAAAAATAGCAAGTCACCATCGCAATATGTGTATTTGAATAAATACTTAAAAATTAAAAATAAAGTTATAAAAATTGTTTGAAAATGTTACTAAATACAGAAGAAGAGTTATAATTCACAACATTAAACAGAAAAATCAAGGGTAAGTGTTTCTAGACTTGAGCCCATTTCCTGTTATCCTAAAGGTTTTGTAAAATATGCTTCATAGAACGTTGTGTACAGTTCTTGAATAATAGAAAATGTGGGGATTCTAGCCCACCATAAGTTTAAATTAAGAAACCGAAAAACACACGTTTTATTGCTGCATATTTGAATAATTATCAGACATATTATATATGTTGATTTTTTCCCCAAAAGAATCATAGAAATGCCTTGAAATGAGGTAAGAAATTGAGCTCAGGAAAACAGCAGTTTAGTTTTCCAATACATTTTCTATGTCCTACAGAGTAACTGTGGATGTGCATGAGTTTGTAGAGTTGTTGCGAGGTGGAACCACATATGTTTGAAGTCCTACAGAAAGTTTATGTATGTGTTGCTAGATGGCAGCACATTACTGTGAAATCAGTATGACCAACTTTCGAAATAAATTCCCAAACATTCATTATAAATGGTTATACACTAACTTCTCCACCAGCATACTGCTGGTCTCACATTCACATGTTTCAATCACAGAAATGGACAATGATCCAGCCAATATAGGGGTGACACGTAGTCAGATTGTTGGATCCCCTCCTGTTATGAACCTGGAGCTGCTATTGTAGTTACCCAAATTCCTTACAATTCTGGGTGGGCAGCAGTTCCATACTGACTGTAATTCCATAAGGAAATATCTTTTGCATGGAGACTAATAGCAGCACGAGTCCCATATCGCTACACCAAGGCATCATAACTTGAACATCATGGCTTTTTCATAACCTTACATTGAGAAAAATTGATTGTATTTTAATGATGTAATTGACATTTTCAGATAAACTGATTACACTGAATTACCAGTTAGCTGTTGAACACCAAGATCTGTGAAACATGGATCCAGGACTGCAAGTAAGTTACTTTGTAAAATTATTCTTAAATATGTCTTAGTACACACAGACCAGCTATCCATAACCAATGTTAATACAACTAAAGAGAAAACTGTTTGTCTGTGCTGAGATCTGAATTCATGACATTTATTTTGCGATTAAACAAAGATAAGTTTATTAAGTTATGTAGATAAAATAAAAAAAATAAACAATATAAAGATAAGTTTGTTTTTGCCCTGCAAATTACCTGAAAAGTGCCACCACATAAAGTTGCAGATAATAGATTCAGATCCTAGTTGATGCAGAAATTTGTCTCTGTAGGTGTGTTTTAGTTAATAAAGGTGTCTCATAACACAGGCCTTAGAATTTAATATTTTTTTCTGCATCACAAGGTTTATCAAGTCTCAAAACCTAATATTGGTGAGCTAAATTCAAGTACGTTAACAGTTTTTTTGTATCACATAAGGTTTTTTATCCCATGTTGAAATAAATATTTATTACTTTTTACATTATATGTAATATCCATTATCCTTTAAATTCTTGTGTAACCTACAGAGGCTTGATACAATATCAATTGTACAGTTAAAACAGTTTAAAATAAATAAAACACTAGTAATGTAATTATATTATTTTTGGTCTGGACATCTTACCTCAATATTAATGTTGATTTGTTCTTGGACATGTTTCAAAACAAATCTGTTTTATCTTCAGCTTTCCCAGACTGGTTTTATTTATGTTGCATTATGTTGCACCACCTGGATGTCGATGTCAGCTCCATCCTGTGGTTGGCCAAAGAACCTCCAAACAAGGTCACCCTCCATCGGAATATCAAAATTCATAACTCTGTTTCTGTTCTTCTGAATATAAATTTTTTCCCAAATAGTCAGTTCTTTTGTATTTCTAACTGTTTTAATAATTTAGTGTCTGAATTTATATTATGTTTTTCAGACCAAACATGAGCAGCAACTGCAGATTTTTCAATTTCTCCATTTTTAATATTTCTTATGTGTTCTTTGGTTCTAATTTTTAGGTTTCTTTTTGTTTTCCCTATATATATATATATATATATATATCTTTTCACAACCCATGCATTCAATTTGATATATTCCTGACTTTTTATTTTTATCAGTTTTTTCATTTTGTTGGTTTTTATTAGTTTATTTAAACTGTAGTTATTTTTTGGTGCTAATTTAATATTAAACTTCTCAAATATATTTTGAAATTTATTATGTACCCAGGGGTGATATGTGAATTTCCTATATTTTTTCATAGGTGGTTCTTCTTTTTCAAGATTACTTCTGTTTATCATTTTTTGTTTTTTATAGTTTTCTATCCTTTTATGTACCATTTTTTCATCAAACCCATTTTCTCTTGCTACTTTGATTATGTGTTTTTTCTCATGTTTGAAATCTTCTTCGTTTAAGGGTAAGTTTACCAATCTATGAGTTAAACTATTAAATGCTGCTAATTTATGTCCAATTGGATTGAACCCTGTTGATTTTATAAAATTTTCCATATGAGTTTCTTTCCTATGAATCCTGAATTCAATTTTCTTTTTTTTTCTTCGTTTCTGACCAATTTAAGATCCAAAAAAGGTATTTGTTTATTGTCTTCTATTTCTTTGGTGAATTTAATGTTTGTACTCTGTAAATTTAATAGTTTTAGGGGATCTTCTACATGTTTTTCTTTAACAATACAAATTATATCATCAACATATCTACTCCAAATTTAAAACATTGTGGGATGTGCTTTAGTGATTTTACATTCAAAATCGCTCATAAATAAATTTGCCAGGAAAGGTGATAATGGGTTCCCATTGAGAGCCCTGATTTTTGTCTATAGAAACTCCCATTGAATGTAAAAAACATTTGATCAATGCATAAATCAGTTAATTTCAAATAATCTTCTTTGATCTCTCCGTCTATGTTGTTTTTTCTTAACCAATTGTTCAGTATCTCCAAAGTTTTTTGTTTCGGTACATTTGTGAATAGTGAAACTACATCAAACGAAACCAACCTATCTGTGGGTTCAATTCCACTTTTTCTAATTTCTTAACTAATTCCAATGAATTTTCAATCTGCAGACTTTCAAAATTATTAATTCTTTTAAATTGATTATTCAGCCATTTCGAAATTTTGTAGGTTGGTGATCCAATATTGTTAATTATTGGCCTCATTTTGTTTCCCGGTTTGTGAATTTTTGGAAGTCCATGTATATTAGGGTTTCTTGGGTTGCTTACTTTTAATTGAAATTTTTCTTTCGTGGATAGAATTTTAAACATTTTTAAAACAGTTTTCCACTTTTTTTATGGTTTTTGGTAGGGGGTCATTCTTAATTTTTTCATACTCCTTTTTCTTTCAAAAGTTCTTCCATTCTATTTTGATAATCTTCTTTGTCCAGAATTATAATTTGGTTACCCTTATCTGATTTTGTATATACAACATTTTTGTTATTTATTTCTTTGAGTGTTTTTAAATTCTCCTTACAAACTGGGTTTTTATTTGTATTCTTTATTTTATTCAAAATTTCTTCACATTTTTTTCTGATGATTATTTTTTCTTCTGTAACTAACCCTTCTATTGAATTTTCAATGTCCACTATGTATTCTTCTATTCTATTGGAATAATCTATAGCTGTTTTTAGACCGTTTTCTAACAATTTTGTCTCTTTTAGGTTAAAGGTTGCCTTTGAAAAATTTTTAACATAATTTCTAGTGGATTCTGATTTTTCTTAATTTCTGGTTTTATTCTGATGTTTGATTTTATTTGATGTATTCTTCTTTTCCTTTGATTTAGTTAACAATTATTTGAATTGACTGGTGTTTGTGCTACTGCCAAGGATTTTCTCTTACCAATCACTAAAGTCCGGATGTTAGGCACTTAAAATTTTCAAAATAGGCAGCAAAAAGGCTCTAAAAATCATTAATATAGGCACTAAAGATCAAAATAGGCTCTTACAAAAAATGGACAACATAATTTTTTACAGCCTTACGTAAAGAATATATGCTATCAATAGCATACGAAGATATCAGAGATGCTTTTGGAACTTGTTTTGTCTTTTTACAAAGAGCATATTTATGTTTTGCAGTGTGTACATGCGTGCGAACATGGCACTTCTTCACGCAATTCCCTGAAATTTTAGACACTTTGCAAAACAATATTGAAACGTCACTTGAGAACATTTCCACACCAATTTCTTTCACGAATTGGTCAGTTTGTCTTTTATTGTTTTATTGCTGTCCATTCTTTAGGCATCGTGAACAACTGTTCTAAAGGAAGAAAATAAAATAAAAATAATTTTGCCACATACACTTGTCGCACACTTTGTCTTTGAAGCACCTGTCTGTGAACGAGGACTACAGACTGAATTCAGTGTTATCAACATAAAAATAATATCTTCAGTCAATTAAAGGTTTCTATGCAATGATATGTGTCATGAAGTTTGTCCATTTCAATTTCATTGAAATACTAAGTTAATTGGAGAAAAAAATGACAAATAGGCATTTATAGGCATTGTAAGCTGAAATAGGCATTTATAGGCAAAATGAACTTCATGGAAAACAACTCTAGGGTCAATGGTATGAACTTATATGAAGTCACTTTTACAATATTTATAATAAATAACTGTAATCATTTCCCTAACATCCGGTCTCTACCAGTCACCAATGAAAATAGTAGGCAATCTTGAAGGCATCCCATCAACCCTCGTATCTCATTTCCATCTCTTTATGTCTTTATGACAAGATTCTTCACTTAGTGCTCTGTGAAATATTGAGATGAGAGTGAAGGAAGTGTAACTTCAAGTTTGTATTACATCTCAGTACCCTGAAGTTTTCGACCATGGTTTTACACTTTTCTCACAAAGTTTGTAGTTCCATGTCAGACATGCAGTTTTTAGAAGAAACAAGTTTGCAAATCTGTGACCATGAAAAGTTTTCCTTCACTTTTGCCTCCGACAGTAACAGAATTTTTTAGCAATATATTGGTAACAAGGGGCATTTTTGTCAAAAATTTTAACAAACTGCTTCCTTAATCCTAGTTTGTGTGCAAAGTAGGTAGGAATATCTTTTCAGAATAAACTAATGTGTGATTTATTGTTCCTGGCACCAGTTGTTTTCTTCTCAGCCAATTTGTAACTTCCCAATGCCTTTCCCTGGCTCCAGAGTCTAATCACATGAAAAACACAGAAATTTCATGTATCCCCTTTGTTGCCCCAAGAAAATACTGCACACTTTAAGGTCACAGCACATGTACCACTTGTTTCATTATATTGTATTTCTTCTAGAATAGTGCACTTGTTTGTATGTGTATACTGAATGAACTACTGGCTAAGTTATTCCCATTATCCAGAAGAACGCACTTTAGACTTATTTTGCTAGAGACAATAAATGTATACCAATCTGCCGGTTTGTAAACTGTTCCTGAGCAACCATTCAAGCCAACAGTACGCAACTTCCCTCTCTTTACAAAATACTTCTTAAATTCTTCTTCATGATTTCTATACCAATAAAAAGTTGTGCCAGCAGTTAAAAGATTGTCTTCTTTAAATATCGTGATCAAAATTAACTTTTTTTTTAGTAAGACCCAAATCGCTTACCAAATTGTTTAATTTTGGTTAATTGATAGGACGCGGATAGTTTTCTTATGATTGTTGGGACAAATTGAAATTATTTTGTGTGCTGCTACTACTCTCTTGTAGTGTTGTTGTGGTGTTGGAATTGTAATATCTGGCCATGTGCTGGCTGCTTATTGCTTCCGCAGTTTTTCTCCGGGAACTGGGTAATGAACCAGGAGAGGGTCATAGGATGAATCTACTTTAGTTAAACACAATGACAAACTACTATGAATAAAATCAGTGATTATATTATAAAATTGTGTTATATTTTAGGTGTTTACATATTTTAATACTTCACATATGTACTGCATACAAGTATGGGACTGCATGCTCTCATTTTCAATGTTAAAAATAGAATTGTGCAAAAAATGTACGTGATACGCAAAAACTAGCAATAGATCCATTATCAGAGTATTTGACTCATTTGCATTAATATATCTCATGCTGCAAAATCTTAGAGGTCTGTATATTCATGTCAATAAAATTTCAAGGATTTTAAACAAATTCAGAAGAAAGTTTTGAGGTAAAGTACTTGTCTGCTGTGCTTAATAAGGGTGTTTGATATTGAACAGTGTTACTGATACGTAAAGATGTGAATGTTTGGTAATAATGATTACAAAAATCAATATAATTGTCAAATATTACCAATCACATAAAGTTGGACAGTAATTGGGCCGATGTTGTTTCACAAAATGAAAATATTTTCATGAATAACTTCATGACTTGAAATCAGTACATTGAAACATATTTTTATGTGAAATACTCACGAAAACAATGATAAAAGCCATTTTAAATTTAATTTACTGAACTTGAAAGGCCTACAACTCAATGGTATTAATAAGCTGTTAATTTATGCTGATGATGCAGTTCTACTGGGCCGATAGCGAGGAGATACACGCGCACACACTAAGGAATTAGGACTGGAAGTAAATATCAATAAAACTAAATATATGGTCACACGTAGAAATGCATTATATAAAGGGAAATGGACAGCAAATGACAAATGAGGGAAATTTTGAGGAAAGTGGTGAATTCAAATACCTAGGAACAATAATCACAAATAGGAATGAGATGCACAAAGAAATTAAACATAGGCTCAATTCTGGAAATGCATTCTGATTATGCATTGCAGAGACTCTTGATGTCCCAACTCCTTTCAAAAAACGTTAAACTGAAAATATAATAAAACTATTATTCTACCAGTATATTATAGGATATGAAACATGGACTCTTTCTTAAGGAGGAAGGAATTACGATTTTTTGAGAATAAAGTAACTTAGGAAAATGTTTGGAACCAAAAAGAGATGAACAGACAGTGGAATGGAGAAGACTGCATAACAATGAACTACATAGTCTTTATAGGAAGCCAGATAATAATAAAACAGTTAAGTCTCGTAGACTGGCGATGGGCAGGACATGTGGCACATATGGGGATGAAAAGACTTGCATGGAAGCTTCTTGTAGGAAAACCAGAGAGAAAAAAACCCAGTTGGTAGACCAAGAATGAAGTGGGGGAGGACAACATTAACTATGATTTGAGGGAAGTAGATTATGCGGGAATAATTGGAAAGCATTAGCTCAGGATAGGGATGTATGAAGAGCACATGTCCGTGCGGCCATGAACCTATGGGTTCGATAGTGCAATTGAGTAAGTAAGAACTTGAAAACTACCATTTCATGACTATATTTTGTCACTTTGGACATTTTATTTTTCATCTCTTCTCTACCTTCCCATTGAGATGGAGGCTAAACAAAATGAGACTCTCACAATTGATCACAGTTACTCACGAAACTGTAAGATTGAACAGTAACATTAGACCTTTGTGATTATTCCTATATACATCACTGGCAATGCTAAATCTCATTGGAAACAAAAAACAAAGTTCTGTTGCTCTAAAAAATCATTAAATGTTGTTTTAACGAATCTGCATTATTGTTAATATTATTTCTCATACACATCATGGTTATTTATTTTTTACAAACCCAAACAGATTTAACTGCGAAACATAGACTCTTACTTTAAGGGAGGAAAGGAGATTACGAGTATTTGAGAATAAAGTTCTTAGGAAAATTTTTGGACCAAAGAGAGATGAACAGACAAGTGAATGGAGAAAACTACATAACAATGAACTACATGGTCTTTATAGAAGCCGATATAATAAGAACAGTTAAGGTCTCATAGACTGCGATGGGCAGGACATGTTGCGCATATGGGGAATGAAAGACGTGCATGGAAACTTCTTGTAGGAAAGCCAGAGGGAAAACGCCCAGTTTGTAGACCAAGAATGAGGTGGGAGAACAAATTAACTATGATTTGAGGGAAGTAGATTATACAGGGAATCATTGGAAAGCATTGGCTCAGGATAGGGATGTATGGAGAGCTTATGTCCGCGCGGCCATGAACCTACGGGTTCGATAGGTGCCAATGAGTAGTAGTAAGTAAGTAAACAGATTTAACAGTAAAGATATGGTATTTATAACTACATGCCAGCTTAAAAATCGCCCGGAAATAAGATTGGAATATTTAATCTCACATTTGGTAAATATTAAACATTATAATTATTTTAGTCCCACCACTGTGGTCTCGAGGTATTGTGCTGCCTTGTCACGCAGCGGGCCCGGGTTCGATTCCTGGTCGGGACAAGCTCCTGGAATGGAGGTTTTTTTTCGGAAGTTTTCCTCACCTGTAAGACAAATGTCAGGAAGCTTACGGCCCAACGGTCCCCGAAACTAATCCGGACATCATCATCCTTCACCAGTGTGGAAAGCAACGGGAAGCTACCACACCTATAATTCCCTAGTAAAGCTGGAAAGCATAGCATGAAAATACTATGATTTGCAATGAAAGACCTGCCTTTGGGCAGAATTACTATGGATGGATAATTATTTTTAGCTTCTGATGTTGTATTATCCGCTAAATAGTCACTTCCAAATCCAAATTAAGGTTGAGTTTTTTATTAGACCAAATCACTCGTGATTTTTTTTTCAGGAAAACACCTCTTGTTGGATTACTTTTGATATAATATATATATATATATATATATATATATATATACCTATGTATACTGTGTCATGTATACTATAAACATAACAAACATGTACACAGATTGTCTAAATGATTTTTGAAGTGGACAAAAAAGTCATGGTAAGGAATTATATGAGATAGGATAGCACAAGTGGTTATTTTCTTTTGAAAAAATGATTTCTCTACATTGTGTGAAAATATTGCATATGAATTCTGAGAAGCTTATATTTGACATGATGATACATTGTAAGTTTCATGTTACAGGATGTCAAAGTTTGAAATAAAATCAAAGAAGAAGAAAACAGACGACTATCCTGATATTGAACGTGAAACTTTCCAGCTCCCGATGAAACGAAACTTGAGGTAATGTTTTTGTTGGTTTTTCGAATGGAGAATGAAACTAAAAGAACCTTGTATTAGTGACAGCTACAACAGTGCTGCTGCTCATACATGGAGTAACTCCAAACAGTTTGTTATTCAGAAATGTATATAATCCCTCCATGGTAAACCTACCTTGCCATGGTGGAGTGGCTTGCGTGCTTAAATGATCCTGAAAGCTATGCCGGCTGATAGCAATTGCTGACGATAGGGTTACCCATGCCGAACTGGTCGAAGTTGAATAAGCCAGACGAAAAAAAGTACCTTGGTCGAAAGAGTGACGAACTTTCACCGTAAAATACAACAATCAAGAAATGCGGACATGGGTTCAAAATGGGGTAAAATTTTCTGGAGGTCAAATAATCCCCCCATTTCGGTTCTACGGGCGGGGACTAATTCAGGGAACCATGCCAAAGGCTCAAACACAGGGACATGTTCCTAGGAACATGGAATGTTAGGACTTTATACAATAGCGGGGCACTAGAAATAATAACGCGGGAACTAGGTAAATCGCCATGGTTATAAGTCGCTTTACAGGAAGTTAGGTGGCCAGGAGAAGGTAGGCAGTAAAGCGCTGCATATACTAAGGAGGTGCAGAAAAGACCTGCATTTGGACGGGCTTTTTTAGTCAGAAGGAGGATCCTATCCATTATCCGAGATATTAAGGTTGTTAGTGATAGGATATCATACATAATCCAAAGGGCAAACAACATGATTTTATAAATGTAAATGTACATGCCCCCAAAGAAGATAAAGATGAAAAGATCAAGGATGAGTTCTATGAAGAATTAGAAATGCTATTTGATAGCCTTTCACGATATATATAAAATTGTCCTTAGGAGATTTAATATGCAAAAAAGTGGGGCAGGAAGATATATTCAAACCAACAATAGGCAAATCAGTCTTCATGAAATAGTAACGAACAACGGGATTAAATAAGTCACATTTCCACATCGAAGAATCTCATTGTTAAGAGCACAACATTTCAGCATAAGGATATTCATAAATACACCTCGACGTCCCCAGATGGAGAAACTAGGAACCAGATAGATCATGTATAGTGGATAAACGCTGGGCACAGTAGCAATTGATGTTAGATCAGTTAGAGGGACAGACTGCCAATTCGGATCATCATCTAGTCAGAGTGAAAATAAGACAACTGCTATCGCTTAGGAGAGGAACCAACGCGAAAGATGAGCCGGGAAAAATTTTGATTTTAAAAAAACTTGAGAAAATGATGAAATGCGGCAAGAATACCACCATCACAAATTGCTAATAGATTCAAAAATACTGAAATCTTCCGATGACAATGTGGCAACTAAGAAGAAACTGATATAGATAAAGGATGGGAGGCTATAAGAAGAATACTATTAAATGTCAGCATCAGAAAGCATTGGTGTTTAAAAAGGCGGCAAAGCAAGAAATGGGTTTGATACCAGGAATGTGCCTCCGATATTGTAAAGAAGAGAAACCTAACAAAAATTAAATTGTTCAACACGAGCCAAATGAGGGTAAATTTAGAGCAATTGGGGTAGTTTAGATGGGAAACCACGAAGTTTACTACAGAGGTAAAAAGAGGGAATATTTGGAGAGCGGAGTATTAATGATCTTGAAATGCATGCAAAAATAGGAACATTAGAGAATTATTTCAGGGACTATTATAGAGAAGAAAGGGTTTCAGGCTTAGAACACAGAACCTAATTCCGAATGAAAATGGGGATAATGATGGCAGATGCCGCCAGGAAAGTATATTAAATAGAATGGAAAAATGACTTTAATCTAATCACGATTAAATGTACATACAGAAACAAAGACATTGAGGGGAATAATTTAAAGACATGCAATAACTGCGATTGTCCCGAACCAAGTGCAGTAGAGGTTGAAATGGCAATTGAACAATTAAAGATGTATAAAACATCAGGTTCAGATGAGATCCCAGCAGCAAACTGATAAAATTCAGGGGGAGAAAAAATTGATGGACAAGATACGCTGGTTGCTTAGTATGATTTGGGAAAAGAGGCTCTTCCTGATGAATGGAAGGAATCAATTATTGTACCAATTTATAAGAAAGATAAAACTGATTCCAACAACTACAGGGGCATCTCACTACTTTCTACTTCGTACAAAATTCTAACTAATATATTAGTAAGCAGACTTACTCCCTATATTGATGACATTCTAGGAGATCATCAATGTGCATTTAGAAGATACAGGTCTACAACAGATCAGACTTTTAGTATAATACAGATTTTAGAAAAGAAATGGGAATATAATGTTTACTGTACATCAACTATATGTAGACTTTAAAAAAGCATATGATTCAATTAAGAGGGAGAAGTTATGTAGTATCCTGCTGGAGTTCGGAATTCCTAAAAAGTTAGTTAGACTTATACGAATGTGTCTAAATGGCACAAAGAGTAGGGTGCGTGTAGGCAAACAGTTTTTGGACACTTTTGAAATCCAGAATGGGTTGAAGCAAGGAGATGCACTATCTTCTCTACTATTTAATTTTGTACTAGAGCATGCCATTATATCTTTAGAGAATGAGGAAGGCTTACAACTTAATGGTATTAATAAGCTGTTAGTTTATGCTGATGATGTAGTATTATTGGCCGATAGCGAGGAGATACTAAAGGACACACACACACACACACTATTGAGTAACATTAAGAAATTAGGACTGGAAGTAAATATCAATAAAACTAAATATGTGGTCACACATAGAAATTCATTATATAATGGAAATGGACAGCAAATGATAATTGAGGGAAATTTTGATGAAGTGGCTGAATTCAAATACCTAGGAACAATAATCACGAATAGGAATGAGATGCACAAAGAAATTAAACATAGGCTCAATTCTGGAAATGCATGCTATTATGCATTGCAGAGACTCTTGATGTCCCAACTCCTTTCAAAAAACGTTAAACTGAAAATATATTAAACTATTATTCTACCAGTTATATTATATGGGTGCGAAACATGGACTCTTACTTAAAGGGAGGAAAGGAGATTACAAGTATTTGAGAATGAAGTTATTAGGAAAATGTTTGGACCAAAGAAAGATGAACAGAGAGGTGAATGGAGAAGACTAGATAACAGTGAACTACATGATGTATATAGGAAAACAGATATAATAAGAAGCATTAAGTCTCATAGACTGCGATGGGCAGGACATGTTGCATGTATGGGGAATGAAAGACTTGCATGGAAGCTTCTTGTAGGAAAGCCAGAGGAAAAATGCCCAGTTGGTAGACCAAGAATGAGGTGGGGGAATAACATTAACTATGATTTGAGGGAAGTAGATTATACAGGGAATGATTGGAAAGCATTAGCTCAGGATAGGTATGTATGGAGATCTTATGTCCGCTCGGCCATGAACCTATGGGTTTGATAGTGCCAGTAACTAAGTAAGTAACGTGATATAATTTCAGTCGGAATAGTAATAAAATCCAGCACATAGTAACTGTTGTAAAATAAGTGAAAATCTTTAACAACATAATTTGGGGTTTGATTTTGCTAGTTTGTGGAATGCATCTTCCTTTTTTTAATTAAATTGTATGCATCCAAATTCATTGTGAGACGTAAACATGTTCACCATTAGAGAGATTTTAAAATTTTGCCTTTTGTTTATATGCCAGATTTTTATTTATTTTTTTCTTGAGATTATATTTATCATTGTGATTCATTGACATGTTGTAAAAAAAAATTGTAAATTGCAGCTGCTGGAGTGATTTTCTTCGTGTTAGGCTTCACTGTAATGGTCTGATGTTCAAACTGAACCTTACATTTGTAAGTTTGGTAATTCCATTACAGCCGTTGAGGTAGTAGGAGTTTAGGGCTCCAACCTTTCTAGACAACTTAATTACTTACTTACTTACTCACTGGCAATATCGAACCCGTAGGTTCATGGCCGCGCGGATATAAGCTCTCCATATATCCCTATCCTGAGCTAATGCTTTCCAATCATTCCCTGTATAATTTACTTCCCTCAAATCATAGTTAATGTTGTTCTCCCACCTCATTCTTGGTCTACCAACTGGGCGTTTTCCCTCTGGTTTTCCTACAAGAAGCTTCCATGCAAGTCTTTCATTCCCCATACGTGCAACATGTCCTGCCCATCGCAGTCTACGAGACTTAACTGTTCTTATTATATCTGGCTTCCTATAAAGACCATGTAGTTCACTGTTAAGTAGTCTTCTCCATTCACCTGTCTGTTCATCTCTCTTTGGTCCAAAAATTTTCCTAAGAACTTTATTCTCAAAAACTCATAATCTCATTTCCTCCCATAAAGTAAGAGGCCATGTTTTGCACCCATATAATATAACTGGTAGAATAATAGGTTTATATATTTTTAGTTTAATGTTTTTTGAGAGGAGTTGGGACATCAAAAGTCTCTGCATTGCATAATAGCACGCATTTGCAGAATTGAGCCTATGTTTAATTTCTTTGTGCATCTCATTCCTACCTTACTAGGCAATCGGCTTAAAATGTCTTCTGTGTTGTCAGCCTCGCATGATGGCCGCCTCTACCTTCAAATCTTTACAGGATGGAGAAGGCCTACAATTCATTAGTGTTAATAAGCTGTTAGTTTATGCTGACGATGTGAGTAATTATTACTGTAATTGAGTAATTGTGCCAGAAATTACATGGTCTCATATAGAAGTAGATTATGTAATGTGAATGATTCAATTAATGACAGATGAGGGAAATTTTGAAGAAATGGCTGAATTCAAATGTATAGGAACAATAATTTCAAACAGGGGTCAGGTGCACTAACAAATTAAACATAAGCTCATTTCTGGGAATGTATTACAGGAACTCTTGTCTTGTCAACGTCTCTCAAAAATCATTAAACTGACGATCTGTAAAACTGTTATATTATATGCATATGGATAATTGAATCTTACTTTAAGAGAGGTGAAAGATTGTGAACATAAAGTCGTAGGACATTTTTTGGACCAAAGAGAAATGAAGAAACAGATGAATTGAAAGACTACTAACAGTGATTTCAATTTTAAAATGTGTAGCTTATAAAACAGTCGTCCTCAACTATAATAACTTCTGTTATAAACATTGTCACACTATTAAAATTGTAGGCCTTGATATATGGGCACATGGAATAATACCTCAGGACTGGAAAACACATTAGTAATACCCATCCATAAGAAAGGAGAAAAAAGTAACTGTTCAAATTATAGAGGAATATCATTGTTGACAACAGCATCTAAAATATATACATCCATTTTAAAACAAAAACTTCAGAAAATCACAGAAGATAAAATTGGAGAGTAACAATGTGGATTCTGAAAAAAGGTCGATCGTGTATCGATGCCATATTTGTTGTAAAACAATTAATTGAGAAGTGGAAAGAATTTAATATCCCCCTATATATATTATTTTTAGATTTTGAAAAGGCCTATGATACAGTCAAACGGGACATAATGTGAAAAATATTCGAAAGCTACCAAGTCCCCGATAATCTAATAAATGCTATAAAAAGTTTATATGAAATCCGATTTCCGATTGAGGGTCTATCCACTTTTCAGCGGTTGCCCTTTTACCAGCCGGCTGCTGGCCCTTCACATCCACATGTGTCAATCACAGAGGTAGATGATCAACAGCCTGTGTAGGGGTGTAGGGGTGACATGTGGTTAGCATGTCGAGTCCCCCAGCCGTTATAGCTGGTTCCTCAACCTGGAGCCGCTACTTATTGTAGCTACCCAATTGCCTCACAATGCTGGGTGGGCACCGGTCCCATACTGGCCGAAATACCATGAGAAAATTTCTTCCCCCATGGAGACTCGAACCAGCGCAAGTCCCGTAGCTCTGCGCCAAGGCTTCCTACCTTAACCGCTCGGCTATGGTGCGGGACTATATGAAACCACATTTATAAAAGTAAAGTTAGATCATGGGAAAATAACAGGTAAATTTGGAATTAACCAAGGGATGTGGACTATCTCCATTACTGTTTATTCTTTATCTGAATGAAATTGTCCAGGAGTGGAAAAAACAAAACCCCCCTGGAGTAAAAATATGTAGAGGAAACCAAATACAAACAATAATCTTCACAGATGATCAAGTACTTCTAGCGGAGAATGAAGATGATTTGCAGAGATCAGTGTTTAAATTGCAGAATACCCTGGAAAAATACAACATAAAAATATCTGAAAATAAAACCAAATCCATGGCAATCTCTGGAAAGGGACTTTCGAGAGTAAAAATAGTAAACAATAAACCAATAGAACAAGTAACACACTTTAATTATTTAGGTAATAATATATCACAGTTTCATAATCAAAAAGACGTGGAAACAAATTTAGAAAAATATAACAGACTAAATGGTATAATTAGGAGAAATTTTGGAAAACAAATGAAGAAAGAAATCCAATTGAGATATCATAATGCCATAGCCAAACCTGCTCTATTATACGGAAGTGAATGCTGGCCACTTCGAGCAAAATATAAATCCCGCATTAATAGTTCACAAATGAGATTCCTCCGATCACTAACTGGAGTAACTTTAAGGGATAGAATGAAGAGTGATGAGATAAGGATGCAGTGAAATAGTAGGGAAATGGTTGAACATGTACAAAATTATCAGATTAAATGGTTCAAACGCCTCCAGAGAATGTCAAATTCCCGTTTACCAAAGATGATTTACCATCTCAACCCTAAAGGCAAAAGAGACCTCGGAAGATCCTTCAACTGATGGAAAGATCAGTTTTTGTAGTCGCATATGGAAGAAGAAGAAGCCTTTCAAAGAAATGCTTCATCCTCAGGAATACTTATGGTGCTGAAAAGATCTCTTTATTTCATACAGAGGGTTTTGGTTGTTGGGCGTGTTCTCATTTTGAATATTTTAATTTTCTCCTTCCTTGATAATTTCAATCTCTTCCGAGATATTGATTTTTTGTCTATTGTTCTCTTTGTGGATTATTGACATTGTTTTATATCTATGTTGTTGAATCTATGGCCGGTTTCTGAAGTGTGTTCAGCAAAACTTGATTTTCCTTCTTTTTTAATGAAGTTTGGGAAATGTTCATTAAATCTTATTTTAAAACTTCTTGAAGCAGAAAATAAAAATATGCTAAATGAGAACACGCCCAACAACTACAGCCCTCTGTATGAAATATACAAATAATTTCAGTACCATAATTATTCCTGAGGATGAAGCATGTCTTTGAAAAGCCTAGAATTTTAATAGTGTGACGATGTTTATGACAGAAGTTATTATAGTTGAGGACGACTCTTTTATAAGGTACAAATTTTAAAATTGAAATAACCTTAACCTGAACGGTGTTGAAACATGATATTAAAAGTATGGATACTAACAGTGATGAAAGTTAAAAATTAAATTGTACCTGTTGATAGGTGCCGTCGTCCTCAACTTTGTTAATGTATTGTACATAAAATTAACTGGAGCGCATCTTCTGCAGGTTGAGTTTCCGTTACTTGTTGTTGTGTACGGTGATGTATACTCCAACTGTTTGTAGCAGCAACTGACTTGTTTTTGACGTCTCGTATAATGGGTTTGACTGGGGTGCGTTCTCATTGAGAAGTGAGGTGTTGTTTGTTTCCTTTATAATTCAAAAACAAGTCAGTTGCTGCTACAAACAGTTGGAGTATACATCACCGTACACAACAACAACAAGTAGCGGAAGCTCAACCTGCAGAAGATGGAAGATAACTTCTGAAAGCACTCCAGTTAATTTTATATACAATATATTAACAAATTGAGGACGATGGCACCTACCAGCAGGTACAATTTAATTTTTAACTTTCATCATATGACTTTACCTCAACGGAATTTGATATGAATTGTACTAGTATAGATACTAACAGTGAGTTACACAATGTGTATGGGAAAACAGATGTAATAAGAACAGTTAAAGTTTTGTAGACTGCGGTAGACAGATCATGTGGCATGAGTGGGAAATAGAAGGACATATCAATCCTCTCGAAGGAAAACAAGGATGAAATCTCCCTGTAGGTGGGCTCAGAATGGAGGGAGGAAAATTATATATGTATGATTGAAAAACATTAGCTCAGGATAAGGATGTAAGGAATGTTTGTTCCCCATGGCCATGAACCTATGACAGTGCCAGTGACTTAGTCGGTAGTAATAATAATAGACATGATAAAAATATTAATAAAAATTTGTGTATTAAGTACCATGTGTACGATTGTCTCGAATATATCAGAAGACATTTTGTACATTTTCCTTGTTCTGATGCACAGGTCTTGTCTTGCTGAAAGTTCTGTCAGTTCACATTTCATTTCTAAAACAAGGGCAGAAGGTAATGCATGATCTGGGTACCTCTCAGTAGCATTTTATCATGTTTCACCATAGAGTAGAATAATGTCGGTGTGCTCCTTATTCGTAAACATAGCAGGAACACCTCAAAATATGAAGACCCACTGTTGTTATTACCCACTTCCAGAAACAAAATAGGAACAACATATGTGGACAGGTTCATAAGCCTTGTTCGTGCCCTTTCCAGCACTATGACAATCTATTCGAGTTCCACTGCAAATTTAAAGGAGAAATTGTTCAGGCCTCCAAACTTTCTCTGCTGACAGAGGAATATCTAAGATAACAAGAATGGTGCAGATGTACCATTTGTTATGTATATAGTTTGTCTGTTTGCAGGCCACATCTGATGCTGTGAAAAATGAAATTAAAAACATTGATATTGAAGAAGAGATAACTCATAATTTGGTAAGTTCATTTTCTATGGAAAATATAGGCCATCAAAAGTAAGAGGTTTTTTTTTATTTTTCATTGCAATCATTGGTTTTGGTACCTGTTTATATAACTTAATTAACACTTGGGAATGTGCGATGAACACAGCAATTACCCTAGCTGTCTCATGAAAATGTCTATACTGGCAGTGGCTTTGCTGCCATAAGTTTACTTATGCTGAAAAGTCGAAGCCAATAAGCCAGTACCTTGGTCGAAACAGTGACAGTCTTTCGCCCTAAATGTACAACCATAAAGAAATGTAGGCATGGGTTCCACTAGTGTACAATTTTCCAGAGGTGAAATAATCAACCATTGGGTTCTTGGGTCAGGAAATCCATGGAAGTTGGAAAACATAGGTCAGGATAGGGATGTATTGAGAGCTTATGCCTGCGTGGCCTTGAACCTAAGGGTTCATATCCACTCTATCGGTTCGATAGTGCCAGTAGTTTTTAATATGACGAGAATGTGCTATAGTTATAACATCTTCTTAAAAAGACTTAATGAATATACTATACAAAATTGCTAAGAAAAGAAAATATACAAGAAAATTACTTACCATCCTGAAATGCATAGAACATTTTTAAAAACTTTGACAAATACAACTTTTTTTGGCACCAATAAATAAATTAGATTAGATTAGATTTATTTAGCCTGGTGGAGTCAAAGCCATATGGCCTTCTCTTCCACTCACCAGGACAAACATATATTACATCAGAATATAAAAATCTCAATTAACTCTAATATGAAATACTAAATAAAAATTTGATCAAAAAGATAATATCTATTATATTACGATCTATAATGCAACCAGTTAATGTTAGTTAAAATTAAGACTAAAACAAATAATAAAATGTATACAAACAAGACATATTAAATTGTCCCTGTCTAATGTATATAAAAAACAAAGAAAAATGAGATATAGAAAACTAATTTTACGATTAACAATATTTAAAACAGAACAAAGAAAATATTTGTTAATCTTAATATTATTCTCATGGATAATTAAATTTATTAATTGTTAAAAGAATACTATCAGTGAGGTGTATAAGTTAGTTTGTTATTAAATAATTCTTTAGTTTGTTTTTGAAGGATATTATAGTTTGACAGTCTCTGACATAGGGCAGAAGGGAATTCCATGTTTTGGTAAGTGAGGCCGTAAAAGATAATGAATAATATACAGTGTGATGAGGAGGGATATAAAGGACAATGTGCTGATGGGATCGAGTGTCAAGATTATGTGTGTCGGATAGTCTGATGAAGCGGCGTGATAAATAATTAGGCGTTGATGTGTGAACTATTTTATAGAGAAGGGATAGGGAATGGACAGTTCTACAATCTCTTAGATGAAGTCACGATAATTGTTCCAGGGACGGTGTAACGTGGTCAAATTTGCAAATACCACAAATAAAACGTGCGCAAGAATTATGAACATGTTGAAGTCTTTGAGTGTAAATAATATTTAAGTCTGTACAAAGAGTGTCACAATAATGAAAATGGGGCATTGCAAGTGTTTCTACTAACATTTTCGTAAGAGCGAATGGCAGACAATTTCTTATGTGATTTAATGAATGTATTATTGAGAAGACTGTTTTGCATGTATGGTTTATTTGTGTATTCCAATTTAACTTGTTGTCAATAAATACTTCTAGAATTTTTACTGTCTCACTATAAGGGATTTTAACTCCATTTAGTGACACATGCAAGACTGTATTTAGGTTAATTGTAGATAATAGTCTCTGGTGACCCATAATGATTGATTGTGACTTTCTAGGATTTAATTGCAGTCCATATTTAACTGTCCAAGTCATTAGTGAGTCAAGATCCTCGTTAATTTTGGTAACAGCGTCATTTAGAGAATATGTAGTCTGGGTAATCTTCTAAGTACCAATAAAAAAGTCAATGCCCCAGACAGTAAGAAATATGGAATTTATCAAATAAGTTGTGAAGATTGCAATAAAGTTTATGTAGGAAAAACAAAAAGGAATTTAGAACATTTCAGAAATATTAAAAATTGTGAAATTGAAAAATCAGCAATTGCTGCACATAGTTTATTAGAACATCATAAAATTGGAAGAGAAGTTAAACTTTTAAAACAAGTAGAGAAGCCTTTGGAATTGACAGTTTGGGAAAAAAAAATATCCGATTGAGGGTCTTTCCACTTTTCAGCGGTTGCCCTTTTACCAGCCGGCTGCTGGCCTTTAACATCCACATGTGTCAATCACAGAGGTAGATGATCAACAGCCAGTGTAGGGGTGACATGTGGTTAGCATGTCGAGTCCCCCAGCCGTTATAGTTGGTTCCTCAACCTGGAGCTGCTACTTATTGTAGCTACCCAATTGCCTCACGATGCTGGGTGGGCACCGGTCCCATACTGGCCGAAATACCATGAGAAAATTTCTTCCCCCATGGAGATTCGAACCAGCGCAAGTCCCGTAGCTCTGCGCCAAGGCTCCCTACCTTAACCGCTCGGCTACGGCGCGGGACAAAAAAAATATACATTCAGAAAAATAAAGATAGATCAATGAATTTTGATATCCGTAATGAAATTACTTTGATTTTGAAGTTCATAAATTCAACCATAGATGGCAGCACTGAAGATGGCGACAATAGAACAGTTGACGGCCGAAGAATTTCATCAGTCGGAGTTATGGCTGAGGATGAACACGACTGTGTTTGAAACCGCGGTATCATGGAAGCATGAATCCTATGAGGTGAGTTGTTTAAACAAAATGTTCTCCGATGAATTTTAAGGATCTAATTAACTGTCCTCTGCCCAGGAAGGAACACCCAGGAGTGTGTTACAGTTCTGCCAATGCCAGGAGATAATGTCAGGAATTTATTAAGAATACTTTGTGGCATGAAGAAAATCACATTGTTGTGATGCCTGTGTATCAATTTATGGCTCTGGTTTATGTTTCTCAAGATAGTCTACAGACACCCTGTAACTATTGTTGTAACGTTTGATATTTAACTTTGTTCACAGGTCGCAGCATTTGCTATAAAAGAGGAAACTGATGATATTAAACAAGAGGTACCAATCACAGAAGAATTAGTACCAATTGTGAAAACTATAACAAAGGTAAGGATTTTGTTTATACTTTCTTTTGCAATATTATACCGTCTATTATTTTGATGTGTGGTTATGCTACTTAATTAATCTGAGTGAATTATTTAAAGTGGTTCTGTTCAAAAACCACTTACAGTATTTTCCAGTCTATAAGATGCACTCGTCCTTCTTCTTCTTCCTTCCAAGTATTAGGCCAAGGCCTGTTACGATCCTATAGAAAATTTTCCCTCCAGCGTTTCATAGGACGGCCCAGTGATCTTCGTCCTCTTGGTATATAATTATAAACAGCTTTGGGGATCTGATTTGAACTCATTCTTTCAAGATGGTGTTTCTAATTTAGTTGGTACTGTTTAATATATTCCAAAATTGCACTCGTCCTCTTTATTACAAATTTGTGTTTCATGAAACATGATCTTCAAATGTTTTGTGTTAACACTGGATGACTACTTTGCATGTATGTGAATAATTTCTGTAGAAATGGTGATGATATTCAGTGAGTTTCCTTGCATCCATTTCAAAACTTGGTCTTTATTCCTGCTCACTTCACACATGCTAGAAATAACATGAGTCACATGTCAATTTGATTTTACAATTAACTGCCTATGAAAATATTGGAAGTTAAAAGGGAGTGTAATGATGATGATAGTCTTTACCTTTGTTATGTGAGTTGCATCCATTTTTAAAATTAAGTTTCAAAGTTATAAAGTTTGCTTATACACCAGTGAATAAAGTAGCATTATATTTGAAGAGAAAAATTATACGCTCAGACCGGGACTTGAACCCGGGACCCTTGGTTCTCTAGACCAAGTGCTCTACCAACTGAGCTACCTGAGCAAGTACCGATCTAAACGAGTAGCATTACTTTGGTTTCTTTGTTTGCAGCATTTCGTAACTGTAACTTTGTAACACACCACTGTGTATTTCTCTCCTTACACTAGAAAACACTGTTGAGGGATATATTTTAGATTTAACTTTTATAGGAATTAATCACTATGAGGTTTAATTTTTGGTGAAATTAAATGTTTCTTACCTCTCTTCATATATATATTTTCTAAGTTGATCGTGATTTCGAAACTATAACTGTCTCGTCATCAGAACTTTGTTGGCGACTGGTGTTATGTCGATTGGAAGAAACTCTTCCTCTTCCCTCTGTTGGTGGACGGATGAACCTCTGGATAAGGTCAAAATTTGCTGGAATTTCGAAGTTCATAAGTTTTCTTTTGTTTTTCTGAATGTAGATCTTTTCCCAAACCTTGAGTTCCTTTTGTTTGTATATTTAATTAGACTGGCTTTTGATTCAATTAAATGTTTTTCAGACCAAGCATGAGCAGCTACTGCTGACTTTTCCACTTCTCCATTTTTGATGTTTCTAAGGTGTTCTTTCACCCTTGTTTTGAAATTTCTTTTCGTTTTTCCAATATAAATTTTGTCACAATCACTGCATTTGATCTTATAAATTCCTGATTTGTTTTCGTTTTCAATTTTTTCATTTTTATTGGTTTTAATTATCATATTAAGGCTGTATTCATTCTTTGGTGCTAATCTTATATTAAACTTTTTGAAATTTTTTTGAAATTTATAGTGTTTCAATGGATGGTAAGTGAATTTCTTGAATTTTATTTTTTCTGTTCCTTTTATAAGTGTGCTTTCATTTATTAATTTTTGTCTTTTGAATTTATTTATTTTCTTGTGTACCATATTTTCTTCATAACCGTTATCTATTGCAACATTAATTACGTGTTCTTTTTCATAGTTTTCATTGCTCATAGGTGTATTTACCAATCTGTGTGTCAAACTATTGAATACTGCCTGTTTGTGAGCAAAATGGTTGAATACTGAAGCTTTAATATAGTTGTCAATATGTGTTTTCTTTCTATGAATTCCAAATTCTATCTTGTTTTCTTCATTTCTTCTTAAAGTGAGATCTAAAAATGGGGTTTGTCTTTCATTTTCAGTTTCCATGGTAAATTTTATAGTTCTACTCTGAATGTTCACAGCTTTAAAAGCATCCTCTATTTTCTTGTGATTCACAATAGCAATTACATCGTCAATGTATCTACTCCAAAATTTGAAAATCAAAGGATGTCCACTTGTTATTTTCTGCTCAAAACTTCCCATAAATAAAATTAGCCAAAAAGGGTGATAGAGGATTTCCCATAGAAAGCCCAGAATTTTGTTTGAAAAATTTTCCATTATATGTAAAAAACATTTGTTCAATGCACAATTTAGTTAGAATTATAAATTCTTTTATACATTATTTTTCTAATTTGTTTTTATTTAACCATTTTTCCAAAATTTCAAGAGTGGTTTGTCTAGGGATGCTGGGAAACAATGAAACTACGTCAAACGACACTAATCTGTCTCAATGTTTTTGTTATTAATTTCATACATCTCAATGATGGATAAATCATATTTGAAGAGAATAATTATATGCTCAGCCCAGGACTTGAACCCGGGACCCTTGGTTTTCTAGTCCAAGTGCTCTACCATCTGAGCTACCTGGGCAAGTACCAATCTAAATGCAAATTTTTCTCTATATACATTGTAATTCCCGCCCACCAAATGCTTTGAAGCCTTTGCTTCTATCTTTGTAAATGGTGGCTCCTTTATTAAGACATATTTGGGGATTATACATTACATTATAAATGCCAGTACGGTTTTCTTCAATGTTTTTATTATTAATTTCATACATTTCAATGATGGCTTTTTTCGATGTTTTTATTATTAATTTCATACATCTCAATGATGGCTTTTTTCAATGTTTTTATTATTAATTTCATACATCTCAATGATGGCTTTTTTCAATGTTTTTATTATTAATTTCATACATTTCAATGATGGCTTTTTTTCGATGTTTTTATTACTAATTTCATACATTTCAATGATGGATAACATTGAGATGTATGAAATTAATAATAAAAACATCGAAAAAAGCCATACTGGCATTTATAATGTAATGTATCATTCCCAAATATATCTTCTTAATAAAGGAGCCGCCGTTTGCAAAGATAGAATCAAAGGCTTCATAGCATTTGGTGGACGGGAATTACATCGTATATAGAGAAAAATTTGCATTTAGATCAGTACTTGCTCAGGTAGCTCAGAAGGTAGAGCACTTGGACTAGAAAACCAAGGGCCCAGGTTCAAGTCCCGGTCTGAGCGTATAATTTTTCTCTTCAAATATGACTGTCTGTTGATTCTATTTGTGTGTTCTTTAATTTTCCTCTAATTTTCAACTTACAAAATATATATGAGGAGAGGTAAGAAACATTTAATTTCACCATATATTTTCGAACTCAGGTTTACCTTCATAACTCTGAAAGTCTCATGTTTTAAGTGCTATAGTTCACCAGATATGTGGTGTTCATTAATACAACATGGTAGATGCCAGGAGTTCAGTGGTTTGAATCCTGATGGAGGCAGTGTATTTAAACAGCCTAAACCTTCCGACTGCATCATGACCCTGGTGTTGGCTCAGCCTTTAAATGAAATGAGTATCAGATATTCGCTCTGGAGGTAATTGTTACCATTATGTAGAACTAGGAATGTGGGTGACATCTTGTGCTAATTGTATGGAAAGGTGGAAGTCTTAACCTTGTGATGCACTAGTTGGATCATTTTACCTTTTATTTTCCAAGATTCAACCTCTTTAAATTAAACACTTAACTATTTCTTAGTGTTTTGAATGTTATAACAGTAAGTGATGTGACATCAGTTAGCTTTAAAATAAGTCTCCTTACTAGTTTGGTTAAGTTTAATTGTTAAACTGTAGAGATAGGGAGCGGCAGTAGTGGGAACATTTATGCCAGATGCCTCGTCATCTAATTAGTGATGCACGTGAATGGATTAACGTGATTCCCTCTGTCGTTATTGACAGTTAAATAATAAATGCAGTATAGGACTTAGTGTCTGTGTTAAAATTTAATTTAAGCAATCACATTAGGATACACATTCAAATTTATATTTTCATATGTTGCATGTGTGACTGTATACAGGTTGAAAGTATAATAAATAATAATAATAATACTAATACTTTATTTATTCTGGCAGAGTTAAGGCCATAAGGCCCTCTCTTCCACTCAACCAGCACAAATACAAATAAATATTCGACAAATATAGATATACACTATACTAATTATAAACAGTTAAAGATACAATAAATGTAGCAATGTAAATGTCATGTACAAACAACATTTTATAGGGTAATAACAATAATGATACGATAATAATAATAATAATAATATAAATATGATACATTATACAGGAAACACCAATTAATATATATATATCTTACACTGGATAATAATGAAGTCGAGTTTAGAGCAAATATAAATTTAGATTTCTTTTAAAAGATGCCAATGTCCTGGCAGCCCCTTATTTCTTGTGGTAGGGAATTCCAGTTGCGAGAAGTGGAGATGGTATATGACATGGAGTGATGTGATGTCCTATGTTGCGGTATATTAAGTAAGAGACTATGTTGTGATCTTGTGTTTAAGTTATGGTTTGAGGATAGATACTGGAAACGGGATGATAAATAATTGGGAATCGAGGTATGTAGGATTCTTAAATAGGAGAATTAGACAGTGCGATTTTCTTCTCTCTTTTAGATGTAGCCATGATAATTTGTGGATAATGGAGAAATGTGATCGTATTTTCGAACATTAAATATGAATCTGATACACATATTATGGACACGCTGCAGTTTGTCCGACAATCCGTCACTTATGTCAGTTAGTAGAACGTCACAGTAGTCAAAATGCGGCATCACTAAAGTTTGGATTAAAATTCTTTTAAGAGTTGTAGGAAGAAAATGTTTAAGTCGCTTTAGGGAATGCATTATGGAGAAGATCCTTTTAGATGTTTGTTTTACTTGCTCATGCCATTTTAAATTAGAAGCTAAGTAAAATCCCAAGTTTTTAACGACGTCGGTATAAGGAATTTGATAATTATCTAATATGACAGCCGGCATATTGCCATTGTTTATGAGGTGTAATAGCCTTGGATGTCCGATAATTATTGCTTGCGTTTTGTTTACATTTAGTTTCAGCCCAAATATTCTGGACCATAAAGATATATGCCTGAGGTCAGTGTTTACTTTGTCAATATATTCATTAATTTCGTCAGGCCTAAAGTGTGTGTAAATCTGTAGGTTGTCGGCGTAAAGATGATGCTTACAGTTTTGTAGTTTCTTGGTCACGTCATTAATATAAATCGAGAAGAGAAGAGGAGCGAGGATGCTGCCTTGAGGTACCCCTTTCCTCACCAAGAGCCAGGAAGAAATGCGATTATTAACAGAAACTGATTGTTGACGATTAGTGAGGTAAGATGCAAACCAATCAATGCAGTTTTCCGACAGATGTAGTGTCTTTAGTCTCGCTAGCATTAAGTCTATATCTACTGTGTCAAAGGCTTTGCTGTAGTCGAGTAGGACTATTGCGGTGAGTTTGCTTTTGTCCATTGAGTCTCTTATGTCCTCTACAATGTCAAGTAGTGCAGACTTGTGTGATGTCCTGTTCTAAAACCAGACTAATGTTCATCAAGTAAGTCGTGTGTGGTGAGGTAGTCTGTTAACTGTGAGTGTATTATGTGTTCCAGTGCTTTAGATAAACAGGGAAGAATACTAATTGGTCTATAATCATCGAGTGTTGTGGGAGTGTTTGATATCGGTGTAGGACGAACTAGAGCCATTTTCCAGAGTCTGGGATAAGTCCCGGTCATTATAGAGGCATTAAAAATGTGGGTTGGGAGAATAATGTCTATTATTTTTTGCAGGAGAGTTATTGTTATATTGTCTATTCCTTGTGCTTTAGATTTAATACGTAATACTGCTCTTTTGGCGTCAGCAGGTGAGATATAGGAAAAAAAGAATTTGTCTCGGGTAGGTTGGGAATATGACATTAGTTCATCTATTGTCTGTGTTGTGAGGTGTTGTCAGTAGGGAGACGGGTAAAATGGTCATTCAACTCATCTAGTGGTAGGTCAGCTGTTTCTACCTGTAGTTTATTTTGACAGAGGCCTATTGATTTTAAATTTTTCCACATGTCAGCTGAGTTGGACATATATTGTGTAATAATAGTATGGGAATATCTTAGTTTTGCATTCCTTACAGTCTGGTTGACTTTATTCCTCAGATGTTTGTATGTCTGTAAGTCTGTCAGTTCTTTGTTCCTCATGTATTTCCTGAATGCTACATCTCTCTCAGTCATAAGCAAGCAGATATTATCAGACATCCAGGCTGCAGGTGGTCTGTTTATACGTGTCTTGATAGGTGCGTGTTTGCATACAATTGTAAAATCATGTCATTAAAATTTTCAACTTTCTCGTCTACAGTCCTAAGTGTCCATATGTTGTTCCAAGGTAGTTTTGCAGCATCATCAATTAATTGCACATAATTTATATGTTTCAAGTCTCTGTATGTTACAAGTCTAGGTCTACGTTTAGAGCAAAGGAGTGAATATTCAATGTATATTAAGTCATGTGCAGAGATGCCTGGAGCTTCTATCTGTCCACTAGTTATAACTTTTTGAAGATTATTTGTTATAATTAAGTCTAGTAGTGTGTCAGAATACCTAGTATGATGGGTTGGTTCTGAAGGCAGTATTGTCATATTGCATGACTGGAACATTGTCTGTAATTGTATAGTGTTGTAAGAATTTGTGGCTAATAGGTTAGTGTTGAAGTCTCCTAGTACAATTACATGTAGTTACAAGTATATGGTGTTAGAAGCAAAAAGTTTCCAGTAAACATGGGTCTACAAACAAACCATGTGTGAAATTATTTCATTTTGAATATAAGGTTATAACTTACAATATCCACTATTGTTAGTTTGGCGCTACAATAGTAAAGAATGACTTAAACTTTTAAACATTTTTTTTCTCATCATCATCATCAACAATCACAGATTAAGCCCATGTGGCTTGTTCTGGTCTCATAGATTTCATTCAAAAGTTGAATCCATCTCTTCTTCGGTCTACCAACATTCCTCCTGCGTCCTTTTGGTTTGTATTTAAGAATAATTTTGGGAATGCGATCATCTTCCATTCTTTGAACATGTTCTTTCCATTTTTTTCTAGATTATTTTATTCTATCTAAGAGTTTAAATATATTTAGCTCATTTCTAATGTCTTCACTTCTTCATAGTTAAATATGGGAAATAACATTATGAGGTTCTTAATTCGTAAATTAATGAGTAATTTTGTAACATCTTACCTCATATTTTATCTTTTCTTCAAACATGGGAACTAGTTTTCGAGAGAAGGATGTCTCTCATTTTCAACCGACATTATGGCTACCGGATTTTCGTTGGAATCTCCATCAATAACATTGCCATCTGGTGTTGATTTGATGAACTTTGAGATGAGGTCACATCCATCAGGAATCTCTAAATTCATGGATCTAAATTTGTTCTTCTGTATATATAACTTCTCCCAAATTGTCAATTCTAAAGGTTTTTCCAAATGTTTTAAAAGTTGGGCTTCTCTTTCAATTTTATGATTCTCCAATAAACTATGTGCTGCAATAGCTGATTTTTCAATTGCATCATTTGTAATATTTCTGGAGTGTTCCTTAGTGCGAGTGTCCAAATTTCTTTTTGTTTTTCCTATGTATACTTTATTGCAGTCCTTACAATTAATTCTTTTGAAAGAATACTCTACCCTGCAATCTGAATCAAAGAAAGGAAAACAGTTTAAGAAAATTATGTATCATCCTGAAATACATAACAAATTTTAAAAAAAATTCAAGAAATACAATATTACATTGGCACCGATAAGTAAATTTAGCCTGGTAATCTAGCCATTATCATACCAATTTTTAAAAAAGGTAACCTCAAAGATTGTAATAATTATCGAGGCATTAGCCTTCTCAACAGTGGATATAAAGTTTTTACAAAAAATTCTAGCTTCTAAATTACAAAAACACTATGAAAACTTATTAGGGGAAGAACAAAATGGATTTCGTAAGGGAAGATCCTGTGCCGATGGTTATTTCACCTTAAAACTTCTTATCGAAAAGCACAAAGAATTCAATAAAGAACTACATATAGCGTTTATAGATTTTATCAAAGCATTTGATCGAGTTGACAGACAAAAACTTTTAGATATCTTAACTGATGATGGAACACCAAATCAACTGATCCAAATAATTTTTAATCTGTATAAAAATAACATCATAGCAGTACAAATAGGAACAGAATTGTCAGATTGGAAACATATAAATTGCGGAGTCAGACAAGGACGCCCTCTATCACCACTTCTATTTAATGTATACATTAATGCTATCATCAGACACTGGAGATTGACAGTTCATGGTAATATTCCTCTCTCAAGACACACAATTTTAGACACACTCTTATATGCAGATGATCAGGCTCTTTTCAGCAATAATGAAGATGAATTACAATATTCCACTCATCATCTTAATATAATAGGCCAACGATTTAACATGGAAATATCGACAACAAAATCTAAAGTTATGGCCTTTCAAGGGAAATTCCCAGTAAGAAGTAAAATTTGTATTCAGAATTCAATATTAGAGCAAGTTAATTCATTTAAATACTTAGGATATAATCTAACTTATAATGAGGAATGTGATATATCCTTTAAAATACAAAACTATAATAAAGCTTTAAGAATTATCAACCAAGTTTTTAAACCATCAAAAGTGCAGAGACACACAAGAATGAAAATCTATAAAATTCTCGCTGTTATGGCAGTGAAGCTTGGACCATCAGAACTCAGGATGATCGTCATATTACAGCCACGGAGATGAAATTTCTGCGACGAACTGCAGGTTATAGCCTTCTAGACAACCAAAGAAATTCAACAATAGCCAGAGAGTTAAACATCGTACCTATATCTGAATACCTCCAAGAATATAGAAACAATTGGCTAGCCCATATTCAGCGCATGGATCGTCACAGAATACCAAAACAAATTCTTCACTACATTCCTCGAGGCAGAAGATCTGTGGGTCGACCTTTTCGGAGATGGCAGGAGACCGTAATGGGCCTCTGGGCCTAATACTTGAAAGGACGATGATGATGAATCTATTAATAACTAATAAAAAATTGAACACCCCAGATAGCAAAAAATCTGGAATTTATCAAATTAATTGTAAGGACTGCAATAAAGTATACATAGGAAAAACAAAAAGAATTTTGGACACTCGCACTAAGGAACACTTCAGAAATATTAAAAATGGTGAAATTGAAAAATCAGCTATTGCAGCACATAGTTTATTGGAGAATCATAAAATTGAAAAAGAAGCCCTACTTTTAAAACATTTGTAAAGACCTTTAGAATTGACAATTTGGGAGAAGATATATATTCAGAAGAACAAATTTAGATCCATGAATTTTGAGATTCCTGACGAACGTGACCTCATCTTAAAGTTCATCAAATCAACACGAGATGGCAACATTATTGATGGAGATTCCAACAAAAATCCAGTAGTCATAATGTCGGTTGAAAATGAGAGACATCCTTCTCCCGAAAAGTAGTTCCCGTGTTTGAAGAAACATAAAATATGAGGTGAGATGTTAAAAAAGGACTCATTAATTTACGAATCTTCACTTCTTCTCTTATCTAGAAGTTTGCAACCAGCCACACTTCTCAGAAATCTCATTTCAGGTGCTTCTATGATCTTCTCTTCTCTTTTAGTTAAAACCCAAAATTCACTACCATACAATAGTAAGGGAACTGCCACTACTTTATAAAATTTTAGTTTTGTTTGTTTTCTTGTGCTTTTAAATATCCTTTTGATTGTTCCACATATATAATTAAATTTATTAAGTTTGTTAAATAGATCTTCATTTTTAAAATAGGAGATTTCATAACCCAGGTATTTAAAATGGTTCACTTGTTCAATGGGTTTCCCCTCCAGAATTATTTTAGTTCTTTTTTTTTTCTTCGAAAATTGCATAATGGTGCATAGCTGTTTGATACATAACACCGTCCAATTATTCTCAGTGCAGGTCTATAGAAAATAAATAACGACTCAGGTCAAGATTATAAACTATATTTTTTAAACTTTGATTTCAGTATCTTCATATATGTCTTATTAACTACACACTGAAAATATATTATATTTTTTTTCTTTTTCTATAGACATGTGCCTATTTATTTATACACACTATGTCAATGATGATTACACGTTATTCCATCTGTTGAGGGGTCTGCCCACTTCTCTCTTTGCTCCAGGATGTAAGTTCTTCACTACTTTAATGAGCCTCTGTCCACGTGAGCATTCCATTCCCTTTTCCTTGTTGTAACAAATATCTTAACATCTATGATATTGCATTCCTCCCTCACATCCTAGTTTCTAACTCTGTCAAATCTTGTTTTGTTTCCTAAGGCTGTTAAAATATTCATTTCTGCTGTTCTTATGAGTTGTGTAGTATCTGCTCTTGTATCCTCACCATTTGTCATTATTGGTCATAGACATGTTTTATAAACTTTTACTTTACTTTCTGTGTTTAAATATTTGTTTTTCCATATAACATCTCGTAAGTATCCTGATATTCTCGATGCTTTGAAAACCTGAGATGTTACTTACTTCATCAATCAATATACTAGAGCTAGAGAGATGTGTATCCCAAGATATTAAAATCCATAACTTGTTGTATAATTCTAATTTGCATCTTATAGATTTACGCATACGTTTAGTTATATTTGTAGAGATGTCCATATTTAATTTTTCTGCTGTTGTCATGAATCGATGAAGTAATCATTGGAGTTCGTGCTCTGTTCTGGTGACCAGAACTGTATCAGCGTAACATATTGTATTACATTTTTTATTTCCCATTTGGTAATCTGGTAGGCACTTTACCTCTTATATAATTTTATCTATTATCAGATTAAACAATAAATGGCTTCTTGTTTTATTCCTTTTGCACACTTAATTCCTTCCGTAAGTTTCCCATTTATAAAAATCTTTATTTCAGTAATTGTATTTATATCCTTTATCAAATTTATTACTGGATTGAAATTTTGTTCTCTTCCAAGATTCCTATTATATCTTCTATTTTGGTTGTATCAAAGGCTTCTGTTAAATAAAAACAGAAAGAAACAGGTGTTGTTATTACTTTTCAATTCTAAAGTATATATTTTTATCATAGTGAATGTGTTCCATTATATTAAGACATAAATAAAGATTAAGACTGTTCGATAAAAACAACATTCTTGTTTCTGCTGTAGACTTAATTTAACATGGCTGCACAGAATAATGAGTAAAAAAATAAAAAAGTATGATATATATTGTGATTCATTTTGATTATTTGGCATCGAAGACAGCTAGGTATTTACATGTCAGTAAGGACAGCATGAGGTTGAGTGTAAAATTATTGGTATTTGAGAATTTTAAGACCGAATAACTGGGAGTGATAAAAGAAAATTTGAGCATCACTACAGGACATGAGATTAGTGACAGAAGTTGGAAGGAATCACTTTCATTCCTCTGCCATGTAGAAGAGAGTCGCTAATTTTTTAGGCCGTATCCAAACCATGAGAAGGGCTGCTAATTTGAGATGTTGACATGCCATTCCTAGGGAAGTTTAAAAATAGTAGCACATGTCACTCTTACATGAAAGTTTAGCAGGAGCCACTCTTATAGAGGTTTGTAAGAAGGAGCACATAGAAGTCCATTTAGTCTTTACAGTGGAAAATTGTGATTGGAATTGGGAAAGAGTAATATTTTGTGAAGAATTACCTATTGTACTACAAAGAATTAATTCAGTTTTGTTTACTGTCAATATGGAACTTGATTTAACCACATATACACCACCATTTGTGCCCAGAGTAGTAGAGTATCCGTGTCTAGTTGTAGGTGGATATCTTTTATTGGGCACAGACCATCACATTAGTGTAAAATTTAATAAGCACAAACATCAAAGGTAGAAAGTTATATGCTTTTTATGTATCCTAATGTAAATCTTTAATTTCTCAATTGATTAGAGATGAATTCTGAGGAGAGAGGATATAGCCCGACCTCATTGTTCTCCTGATTTGAACCCATTTGAGAATATGTGGCCAGAAGTAAAGAAGTGTATGTGAAATAGTTTGCCTAATCCCCCTACAAAATGATTTATGGAAGCTCTTCCAAGATACCTGGTGTGGCATAGCTGAGAATAGACACTATTTGAAAGGATTATGCAATTCTATGTGCACTCAATTACAAACTGCGATATGTTGGAGTAAATATTGATTTGTAAATTTCTTTTTACTTTTTGTTAGTTTTAATTTTCCAAAACATCTAGTAGTTTGTTTCATGGCATTACACATACTTTCTGTGAGAGTAAATTCTTTATTTTCTTTCTTTTTACCTGATGTTGATTGTTAAAACAGTCATAAAGGAGACAACAAAAATTATATTTCATTCTCTTAAAAAAGACACTACTTACTGTTTGAATGCACAACTTGATAAATTGTTACCATTACACTAGAGCAGTGACATGCAGAACACTTCCATTAAAACTATAGATATCAGACCGAGGCCAACAACATATGGCACTACCCCCTCCAAGTTGTAGCGAAAACACTAGAATGAATCTTAATCTTTAAGCCTGGGTGGCCGATTGATACTAAGCTCACCTTTCTCACTTCATATTTGAACTGACACATCCACCAATAAGGAGAATATGTTTCCCATACTCCATGAACCTTGATTTGTTTCTCTCTCTGTTTCATTGTTGTTACTATCTGACCTGCCAACTCTGGTCTCTTTTTCAGTACTCCTTAACTTCTTCCTTTACAATTTTTTGAACTAATTGTGTAGTACATAGGTATGTATTTGGTCAATTGTTTATTTCTATTTTTCTCATTCTCTTTTCCATCTATTAGATCTACAGTCTCGATCCATTGCTCAAGTGGTCTTTCCAAAATTTCTTTATTTACTCATATTACTAGGGCACGCCGTAGCGTAATGGTTAAGGCACTGCGCTACAAGCCGGAAGGTTGAGGGTTCAAGTCCCGGTGGGGTCAGGATTTTTAAACTGACCCAAACCTTCTGGCGGCACCATAGCCCTGGGGTCGACTCAGCCTCTAACGGAAATGAGTACCAGACGCTTGTTCTGGGTGTAAAGTCGGCCGTCACGCGGGGCTGACAACCCGGCTGACATCAAGTGCCGATTGTTCAGAAAAAGTGGGAGCCTTAACCTCCCACTACCCGAGAGGCCTCCTGAGGGCTGTGAGCCTTAACCTCCCACTACCCGAGAGGCCTACTGAGGGCTGTGTTGGGAATACTTTACTTTTTACTCATATTGCTATAAATAAATGCAACCTATTTTATCACATCTCATATACAAGAAAATACACTCATTGACCCAAAATGTTGTTTACAACATCCTAAATTACATGGAAGCAGAATAAAAGGAAATAAATCTACGAAAAAATTACAAATAAAAGCTGTGAGAGCAAGTGGTGCATTATGATCTACAAGACACGAAACTAAACTGCAATCAACTGTACACCATTCTCTTCTCTTTGTGGCCATTCTCCCTCTGATGCAGAAGCTTTCAGTTAAGTTTTGTGCTTGATGTACCCATTTGCTCTACTATAACCTGAGCATTTATTTGTAGTATCACAGCAGTGAAGCAAATAGTCTTTGATTCTTTTCAATGTGTTTAAGTAAGTGGATTGATCGATAGGACAGAATTAAAAAAATTATGTGGATTATAGTCACCATGATTTATGTATTATTATTAACAACTAGAATTTAGAAATAAAATTAAATCACAAGTAACGCAGACACCCTCTTTTCTTTAAGTAGGTTGAATAAATAAAGAAATGTTGACATTCATGAAAGACTAAAAGTTCATAATATAGTAGAAGATATCCAAACGTACAAAAAACTGAACTCCATGGCAGGTCATGGCTAGAAGACCATATGCATACTAGCAAGTTTCTGACATTAAATCCACATCCAACCATTATAGGGGTGACACGTTTTCATCATTTGGAAACCCACGGATATTGTATCTCGTTTTCTCAACCTGGATTCTCCACTTATGGCAACTATCCTAATATCTCATGTTGCTGAATTATTACAGACCCCATGCTTGTCAAAACTTCATACAAAATCTTCCTCCATGGGGCTCGAACAAACTTTTGACCCATAGCTCTGTGTCATGACATAATGCTTTAGGTTTCAGCAGAAGGAGTGGTAAATGTCCTGAATAGATTAGATTGATTTTGTTTTCTAAAAAAAAGTCCAATATCAACTTAAACAACACAGAGACAGGGCAACACATAAACAATGCTGGGGAATCAAGAACATCTTGAGATATAACAACACCCAACTAAGCATAAACCTAAAATGTTCATGACATTATTTTTTTTGCCACTGCTGCTGTTATTATTACAAAATTCACTGTGATCTGTAAATTATTTAGAGTTTTCCTTGGGCTAGTTATTTATATTAAAGAGATTTAAGTGAGTTGTAATGTTTCTGTCTTAAGTTAATACTTGATATTCCAGTAGTGTACTCATTATTTTATTTTATTTTATATCAGATTTAATTATTATTCATACATAAATATTTTATAACTGATACAAAAACACTTCTCTGAAATGTGCTCAGAATAAACCAGCTTAATAATTAAATGGGCTAAATGTAATAAAGTATACCCAAAATTTAATGAAATTTAACATTTCTATAATAGAAATCGGAAGTGACTCAAAGAAGTAAATGAGTCTCAAACTTCTCACCTCACACATTATTATGATGCATCTGCATTTTTAACTAAATTCTGCTGTTAGAAATGAGCCCTTAACTCCAGCATTTCTCGTTATACCTGGTGTGAATTGATTGGATTTTAAGACCATGCCTTGCTGTCTGGGGAACTTAAAAAAATACATGGTTTTATTCTTGTTGTTCTGTATGTGTATGTTTTCCAATATTATAAATCTCTTGATCTCTCCCAATATTTCCATACTTTAGTTTGTTCTTCAATTTATGATCTTATAACAAACAGTGTGACACCACCAACTTCATAATTTCCTCACACTTATTACTGATTTTCTTTGTTTTCATTGCAGTCGTTAATATAGTCCCTGCATTCAGTTTGATAAATGTCTTTTTTTTTTTTTGCCATTTGTAGTTTCTATTTTATTACTTCTTTGCTGAAGATTACATAAATTAATTATGATGATCTTGAAGATTTCTGGGCTGTATGCCATGGTTTTGAGCCTTGAAGTTCCCCGACGTTTCACCAGAGACTGTGTCTGGCATCCTCAAGGGTTATCTTGATGCCAGATGCAGTCTCTGGCGAAACGTCGGGGAACTATAAGCCTTAAGACCAAGGCCTACAGCCTGGAAATCTTGTTCAAGATCATCATAGCAACTGCGGCCTTGAAAGTCTAAGTCAATACATAAGCTGAGTTGTTTATTATTGCTAATGTAATGTAGAATTTACTAAATATTTTGTGAAATTTGTTACCATTCTGTAAGTAACTTGTAACAAATTTCAGATGAGATTACTAAATTCAAACTCATATTAGGAGCAATGAACATGTTAAGTATATTTTTTCTGAAAACAAATAAAAAATTCAGGTTTAAGAAAAAAAAACAGGAATTTATCAAATTATTTGCAAAGACTGTCCTTCTAGATCATCAGTGTGGATTTAGAAGAAACAGGTCTACAACTGATCTGATTTTTAGCATAAGACAAATTTTAGAAAACAAATGGGAATAAAATGGTACTGCACATCAACTATGTGTAGACTTCAAAAAGCATATGATTAAATTGAAAAGGAGAAGTTATATAGTATCCTGCTGGAGTTCGGAATTTCTAAAAAGTTAGACTTATGTGAATGTGTCTAAATAGCACAAAGAGTAAAGTGCGTGCATGCAAACATTTTTCGATACTTTTCAAATCCACAATGGGTTGAAACAAGGAGATGCATTATCTCCTCTAATATTTCATTTTGTACTAGAGCATTCCATCAAATCTTTAGAGGATGAAGAAGGCCTACAACTAAATGGTATTAATAAGCTGTTAGTTTATGCTGATAATGTAGTACTATTGAGCGATAGCGAGGAGATACCGAGGGCCAACACATACAAACTATGAGTAACACAAAGAAATTGGGACTGGATGTAAATATCAATAAAACTATATATATGGTCACACATAGAAACCTATTATATAATGCAAAAGATCAGGTAATGACAAATGATGGAAATTTTGAGGAAGTGGCTGAATTCAAATACCTGGGAACAATAATCACAAATAGGAATGAATGCACAAAGAAATTAAACATAGGCTCAATTCTGGAAATGTGTGCTATTATGCATTACAGGAACTGTTGACGTCCCAACTCCTTTCAAAAAACGTTAAACTGAAAATATATAAAATGGTTATTCTATTGTTATTCGATACGAAACCTAGTCTTTTACTGTAAGGGAGGAAAGAAGGTTATGAGTGTTTGAGAATATAGTTCTTAAGAAAATTTTTGTGCATGGAAGCTTCTTGTAGAAAAACCAGAGGGGAAACGCCCAGTTGGTAGATCAAGAATGAGGTGGCAAAATAACATTTACTATGATTTGAGGGAAGTAGACTATATAGGGAATGATGGGAAAACATTAGCTCGGGATAGGTATATATGGAGAGCTTATGTACATGCACGTATGGGTTTGATAGTGCCACCATTGAGTTAGTTATTAGTAAATTATGCATAAGAAGAAATGGTACATTTTCTAAAAAATACTTCCGGAATACTAATAATGGAAAAATTAGAATAATGGTTGTAACAGCTCATTAGTTGATACAGGATCACAAAAGTTGAAGATTGTGGTAAGTATTAAAACATTTGGAAAGACCAATTACTTACTTACTTACTCACTGGCACTATCGAACCCGTAGGTTCATGGCCGCGCGGACATAAGCTCTCCATACATCCCTATCCTGAGCTAATGCTTTCCAATCATTCCCTGTATAATCTACTTCCCTCAAATCATAGTTAATGTTGTTCTCCCACCTCATTCTTGGTCTACCAACTGGGCGTTTTCCTTCTGGCTTTCCTACAAGAAGATTCCATGCACGTCTTTCATTCCCCATACGCGCAACATGTCCTGCCCATCGCAGTCTACGAGACTTAACTGTTCTTATTATATCTGGCTTCCTATAAAGACCATGTAGTTCATTGTTATGTAGTCTTCTCCATTCACCTGTCTGTTCATCTCTCTTTGGTCCAAAAATTTTCCTAAGAACTTTATTCTCAAATACTCGTAATCTCCTTTCCTCCCTTAAAGTAAGAGTCCATGTTTCGCACCCATATAATATAACTGGTAGAATAATAATTTTATATATTTTCAGCTTAACGTTTTTTTGAAAGGAGTTGGGACATCAAAAGTCTCTGCAATGCATAATAGCATGCATTTCCAGAATTGAGCCTATGTTTATTTTCGTTGTGCATCTCATTCCTATTTGTGATTATTGTTCCTAGGTATTTGAATTCAGCCAATTCCTCAAAATTTCCCTCATTTGTCATTAGCTGTCCATTTCCATTATATAATGTATTTCTACGTGTGACCATATACAGGAAAGTCCAATAGAACTCACATTATAAAAAAGAACAAAAGCATTACAATAAATATTGAAGTTCCTGGGCAAGCTTGATTTGATCTAAATTCTATTCAAACTCCACCAGGTGGTACAAGAAAAGCTGGAATTTCAGCTCGTCAGTATTTACTTTTTTAATGTTGATAATGATCTCAGAAGTGTCGAAGTTAGAGGATGATATATAATAAAAGTGATGTGTATAGCTTTCGATTCATATATGTACTCTGTTTATTATTTTACTTGTAATATCTCATTTACCATATTCAGGTGAATGTTGGATATATCTTTTCATTATTACTGTACATGTAATGTATCTCTATATTGTGTTTCAGTCTTCTTGTAATAATCAACTTTTATAATATTCATGATGTGTTCCGTTGAGGTTTATTCAAAATTAATATAAAATTATAGAATATTCACCTGAAAGGTCCGTCTCCTCAACTTAATTAATCATTTAACTGTAGCGCTTTCGGGACTTGTCCCATCATAGGCAGGATTCAAAACTGGTGTTTCACTGAAGATCTGGTAGAGGGGGTTGCATGTATTGGGTTCATTTTCGTTTATGAGGCTGTCGTTCTGATCTGCTTTCATGATTTCCATCTCTTCGAGTACGTTTATCTTCGCTGGATTATTTTCTCTGTGCATTACTGTTAGGGTGTTTTCAATATTTAACATGCGATGTCCTTCATGGATAACGTGTTTTGCATAGCTTGATTTTCCTTCTGCGTGAATGAAATCTCGAAAATGTTCTTTGAATCTGATGTTAAAACTCCTGTTTGTCCTTCCTATATAAAATTTGTTGCAGTCCTTACATGTCAGTTTATAAACTTTTAATTTGTTATTGGTTCTGTATGCTATTTTTACGTTTTTGTCGGCTTTCTTTAGTGCATTGGCTAATTTTGTCGTTTCTTTTCCTGTGTATGTAAGTGTTATCCATGTTTTCTTGTTGTCAGATTCTTTTTCTAGTTTAGTTATGTTGGTTATGTTGTTCTTCCTTTTTTGTTTTTTTACGAGCTTATCTATGAATTCTTCATTATAGCCATTGGTTTTGCCACATACTTAATGTAGTTGACTTGATTCACACAGAAGGTAAATCAAGCTATGCAAAACACGTTACCCATGAAGGATATCGCATGTTAAATATTGAAAACACCCGAACAGTAATGCACAGAGAAAATAATCCAGCGAAGATGAACGTACTCTAAGAGATGTAAATCATGAAAGCAGATCACAACGACAGCCTCATAAACGAAAACGAACCCAATACATACAACCCCTTCTACCAGATCTTCAGTGAAACACCAGTTTTGAATCCTGACGATGATGGGACAAGTCCCGAAAGCGCTACAGTTAAATGACTACTTAAGTTGAGGACACGGACCTTTCAGGTGAATATTCTATAATTTTACATTAACTTCTTGTAATATTATGAAGAACTGAAATGCGACACAGTATCAAATAAAAAGATTGAAAAGCAACATTTCACATTGCTGCTGAGAATTTTTTAAAAACTGTTATGGAATGTACGTTACGTAGAATAGGGCTACATTGTGACACATCTGTTACTATATTGTAATATTTTCAGATGGACCAGACTGAAGAAACACATGCTGAAATATACAGTCCCAATCATAGATCACAAACAGAAGACATAGACCTAAAATGTACGTCGTATAAATATTTTGTTTTTAGCAAGCCATTTTTTAGTAAGTCCGATCTTAGTAAGCAATTATCTGTACTTAGTAACGAAACATTTTTTAAATGTTCTGTTTCTAATTAGGTATTCTCCCAGAAGTCCAATCTTAATACACATTTACTTGTGCATAGTAATGAGAAACACTTCAATGTTCCGTTTGTAATAAGTTATTCTCCCAGAAGTCCTGTCTTAATACACATTTACTTGTGCATAGTAATGAGAAACACTTCAAATGTTGAGTTTGTAATTAGTCATTCTCCTGGAAGTCCAATCTTAATAAACATTTTCTTGTGCATAGTAATGAGAAACACTTTAAATGTTCGATTTTTAATAAGTCATTTTCCTGGAAGGACAATCTTATTGCACATTTAGTTGTGCATAGTAATGAGAAACACTTCAAATGTACAGTTGTAATAAGTCATTCTCCTGGAAGTCCACTCTTAATACACATTTACTTGTGCATAGTAATGAGGAGAAACACTTCAAATGTTCAGTTTGTAATAAGTCATTCTCCTGAAAGTCCACTCTTAATACACATTTACTTGTGCATAGTAATGAGAAACACTTTAAATGTTCAGTTTGTAATAAGTCATTCTTCCGGAAGGGCAATCTTAATGCACATTTACTCGTGCATAGTAATGAGAAACACTTCAAATGTTCCATTTGTAATAAGTCATTCTCCCAGAAGTCCTGTCTTAATACACATTTACTTGTGCATAGTAATGAAAAACACTTAAAATGTTGAGTTTGTAATACGTCATTCTCCCAGAAGTCCCATCTTATTAGACATTTATTTGTGCATAGTAATGAGAAACACTTCAAATGTTCCGTTTGTAATAAGTTTTTCTCCCAGAAGTCAAATTTTAATACACATTTACTTGTGCATAGTAATGACAAACCCTTCAAATGTTCAGTTTGTAATAAGTCATTCTCGCGGATGTCCAATCTTCATGCTCATTTACTTGTGCATAGTAATGAGAAACATTTCAAATGTTCAGTTTGTAATAAGTCATTCTCCCAGAAGTCCAACCTTAATGCACATTTACTTGTGCATAGTAATGAGAAACACTTCAAATGTTGATTTTGTAATAAATCATTCTCCCAGAAGTCCAATCTTCATGTACATTCACTTGTGCATAATAATGAGAAACACTTCAAATGTTCAGTTTGTAATAAGTCATTCTCCCAGAAGTCCAATCTTAATACACATTTACTTGTCCATAGTAATGAGAAACACTTCAAATGTTCAGTTTGTAATAAGTTATTCTCTCAGAAGTCCTGTCTTAATACACATTTACTTGTGCATAGTAATGAGAAACACTTCAAATGTTCAGTTTGTAATAAGTCATTCTCCCGGAAGTCCAATCTTAATAAACATTTACTTGTGCATAGTAATGAGAAACACTTCAAATGTTCAGTTTGTAATAAGTAATTCTCCTGGAAGTCCAATCTTAACAAACAATTACTTGTGCATAGTAATGAGAAACACTTCAAATGTTCAGTTTGTAATAAGTCTTTCTCCTGAAAGTCCACTCTTAATACACATTTACCTGTGCATAGTAATGAGAAACACTTCAAATGTTCAGTTTTTAATAAGTCATTTTCCTGGAAGTCCACTCTTAATACACATTTACTTGTGCATAGTAATGAGAAACACTTCAAATGTACAGTTTGTAATAAGTCATTCTCCCAGAAGTCCCATCTTAATAGACATTTATTTGTGCATAGTAATGAGAAACACTTCAAATGTTCCGTTTGTAAAAAGTTATTCTCCGAGAAGTCAAATCTTAATACACATTTACTTGTGCATAGTAATGACAAACCCTTCAAATGTTCAGTTTGTAATAAGTCATTCTCGGGGATGTCCAATCTTCATGCAAATTTACTTGTGCATAATAATGAGAAACACTTCAAATATTCAGTTTGTAATAAGTCATTCTCCCAGATTTCGCATCTTAATACACATCTACTTGTTTATAGTAATGAGAAACACTTCAAATGTTCAGTTTGTAATAAGTTATTCTCCCAGAAGTCCCGTCTTAATACACATTTACTTAAACATAATGACAAAGAAATGTATGTCTAAGTGCAATATCTTTTTAAAATATAATTTTCATTAGTTTAATACAAATTCCGGGCGGGGACTACTCAAGGAACCCATGCCAAAGGCTCAAAGACAGGGACATGTTCCTAGGAACATGGAATATTAGGACTTTATACAATAGCGGGGCATTAGAGATATTAACGCGGGAATTGGATAAATCGCCCATGGATATAGTCGCTTTACAGGAAGTTAGGTGGCCAGGAGAAGGTAGTCAGGAATCAGGAAGCTTCGCATTATACTATGTGGGCGCAGAAAGACCTCAATTTGGAACGGGTTTTTTAGTCAGAAGGAGGATCCTATCCGCTATCCGAGATATTAAGTTTGTTAGTGATAGGATATCATACATAATTCTTAAGGGTAAAAGACATGATTTTATAATTGTAAATGTACATGCCCCCACAGAAGATAAAGATGACAAGATCTAGGATGAGTTCTATGAAGAATTAGAATGCTTATTTGATAGCCTTTCACGATATCATTTGAAAATTGTCTTAGGAAATTTTAACGCAAAAGTGGGGCGGGAAGATATATTCAAACCTTCAATAGGCAAATTCAGCCTTCATGAAGATAGTAACGACAACGGGGTTAGATTAGTCACATTTGCCACATCAAAGAATCTCATTGTTAAGAACACAACATTTCAGCATAAGGATATTCATAAATACAACTGGACGTCCCCAGATGGAGAAACTCGGAACCAGATAGATCATGCATTGGTGGACAAACGCTGGCACAGTAGCATCATTGATGTTAAATCAGTTAGATGGACAGACTGCTATTCGGATCATCATCTGGTCAGAGTGAAAATCAGACAACGGCTATCACTTATGAGAGGAACAAACACTAAACATGATTCTGTAAAATATAAATTAAAAAAGTTGAAAAATGATGAAATGCGGCAAGAATACCAAATCAAAATTGCTAATAGATTTGAGGTAAATGGAATCTTCAGATGACAATATGGAAAACGAAGAAGAAACTGATATAAATAAGGAATGGGAGGCTATAAGAGATACTATTAAATTGTCAGCATCAGAAAGCATTGGTTGTTTAAAAAAGAGGCAAAATAAGAAATGGTTTGATGAGGAATGTGCCGACATTGTAAAGGAAAGAAAGGTAGCAAAAATGAAATGGTTACACGAGCCAAATGAGGTAAATTTAGAGCAATTGGGTAGGTCAGACGGGAAACCACCAAGTTACTAAAGAGTAAAAGAGGGAATATTTGAGAGAGAAGATTAATGATCTTGAAATGAATGCAAGAAATAGGAACATTAGAGAATTATATCAGGGAATAATATAGAGAAGAAGGGGTTTCAGGCTAGAACCACATAATTCAGAATGAAAAATGGGGATATGATTGCAGATTCTAGGAGTATATTAAATAGATGGAAAGTTACTTTAATCGGCTATTAAATTGTACATACAGAACAGGACATTGAGGAGGATAAGTTACAGACAGCAGAAATGTTAGTCGCAGAGCCAAGTGCATTAGAGGTTGAAATGGCGATTCAAAAAATTGAAGATGTATAAAGCATCAGGTTCAGATGAGTCCCAGCAGAAACTGATAAAATCAGGGGGAGAAAAAATTGATGGACAAGATACGCTGGTTGCTTAGTATGATTTGGGAAAAAGAAGCTCTTCCAGATGAATGGAAAAAATCAATTATCGTACCAATTTATAAGAAAGGAGATAAAAATGATTGTAACAACTACAGGGGCATCTCATTAATTTCAACTTCGTACAAATTCTACACAAATATATAGTAAGCAGAGCTTACTCCCTATATTGATAACATTCTAGGAGATCATGAATGTGCATTAGAAGAAAAACAGGTCTACAGCAGATCAGATTTCAGTATAAGACAGATTTTAGAAAAGAATGGGAATATAATGGTATGTACATCAACTATATGTAGACATCAAAAAAGCATATGGTTCAATTAAGCGGGAGAAGTTATATAGTTATCCTGCTGGAATTTGGAATTCCTAAAAAGTTAGTTAGACTGATACGAATGTGTCTAAATGGCTCAAAGAGTAGGGTGCGTGTCGGCAAACAGTTTTTAGACACTTTTGAAATGCAGAATGGGATGAAGCAAGGAGATGCAGTATCTCCTCTACTATTTAATTTTATACTAGAGCATGCCATTAAATCTTTAGAGAATGAGGAAGGCTTACAAGTGAGTGGTATTAATATGCTGTTCGTTTATGCTGATGATGTAGTATTATTGGCCGATAGCCAGGAGATACTAAAGGCCAACACACACACACACACACACACACACACACTATTGAGTAACACTAAGGAATTAGGACTGGAAGTAAATATCAATAAAACTAAATATATGGTCACACGTAGAAATTCAGTGCATAATGGAAATGGACAGCTAATGACATATGAGGGAAATTTTGAGGAAGTGGCTGAATTCAAATACCTAGGAACAATAATCACAAATATGAATGAGATGCACAAAGAAATTAAACATAGGCTCAATTCTGTATCAATGCATGCTATTATGCATTGCAGAGACTTTTGACGTCCCAACTCCTTTCAAAAAAGGTAAGCTGAAACTATGTTAAAACGATTATTCTACCAGTTATATT
>JASPKZ010002261.1:0-18123 GCA_030220185.1 Diploptera punctata | reverse complement strand
AAAGACAGGAAAAGAATGAGAAAGAATGTGTAAAAAGTATCGTAGTTATTATTATTATATAGGTATAATTACAATTTAATTGACCTAGTGCAGCTTAATAGGACAGAAGAAAAATATTGCTCGGAGGGACTTGAACCGAGACCTATGGATTTATGTCCCACTACATACATATCTAGTATTACTGAGAATTTATATATATATATATAATGGCGTAATCGGTAGGGCGCTGGGATAAATCCAGAGGTTCGGGTTCAAGTCCCGTCCGAGCATATATTTATTTCTCTTATCATGTCTCAAATATATATATACTAAAAAAAGGAGGAATTATATAAGTTTTATATAAAAGTTGCGGGGTTTTTAATTTAAAATGTAAGATATATATAGAAAGAGAAACATATATGTTATATGTGTAAAGCAGTTTCAAATGTATTTTGAAATGTTTTGAAACATGATAATAAATATGGTATTTAGTGTTACCTGATAAGGGATTCTTCTTCATTCCACAAAGGTTCGGGTTGCACAACTAGATTAAACCTGTAAATTGTGTGCATTTCATTAGATTCAAATTAAAACTGATTTTTTCAATTTTCACATACATTGGTTGTTGCTCCGCAACGGCATTGTTTTTTTACGTCAATATTTTTGTTATTTTCTATGCTAAAAAAACCGCATTTCATACGAAATTAATAATGTGTTTAATAAATCTTGGGTAGGGGAAATTATTATTATTATAATTATATATATATGCATTGTAATTAAAGTTTTGACGTTGAGCAATGCATGGTAAGAAAAATACACACAACTAAATGTGAGTTTTTCCCTCTGGCATGCAGTAAGTATTTTTCAATTCCCCCATACATGCAACATGTCCTGCCCATCGCAGTCTACGAGACTTAACTGTTAATATATCTGGCTTCCTATACATATCATATAGTTCACTATTGTGTAGTTTTCTCCATTCACCTGTCTGTTCATTTTCCTAAGAACTTTATTCTGAAATGCTCGTAGTCTTCTTTCCTCCCTTAAAGTAAGAGCCATGTTTCGCATCCAAGAATAACTAACTCACTGGTACTATAAAAACAATAGGTTCATGGCCCCGCAGACATTCCCATCTTTAGCTAATGTTTTCCAATCATCTCCTGTATAATCTATATCCTTCAAATGATGACTAATGTTATTCTCTCACCTCATACTTGGCCTAACTAATGGCAGTGTTTTTTGCACTGTTTTTTTTTCTACAAGGAGTTTTCATGGCCTTCTTCTTATTGCCATCAATACCAAATGTCCTGCCAATAGAGGTGTGTGAGATTTTAGTGTTCTTATTCATAGAAATCCAACGCCGTGGTCTCGAGGTAGCGTGCTGCCTTTTCAGCAACGGCCCCGGGTTCGATCCCCCGTCGGGACAGTTTTTCTGGGTGGACGCTTTTATCGGGGTTTTTCTCACCTCTAAGAAAATGTCAGGGAAACTTTAAGGCCCAAACTTTCCCCCCGAAATCATATGGCCAACGCAACCATCATAATTCATATTCATCTTATGTTAAGCTTGGATTAGGGACTCTCCTGGCGCACGATCATCATCATTATCACCCATAATATCATCGGGGCAACGTAACCCCGCCTTTAATATAATAATAATAATAATAATAATAATAATAATAATAATAATAATAATAATAATAATAATAATAATATAATAATAATACTTTATTTATTCTGGCAAAGTTAAGGCCATAAGGCCCTCTCTTCCACTCAACCAGCCCAAATACAAATAAATATTCGACAAATATAGATATACACTATACTAATTATAAACAGTTGAAGATAAAATAAATGTAGCAATGTAAATGTCTTTCACGCGCCCAACCTCAGAAGTGGGTTACAAGCCCGCCATGTCAAGAGAGAAACCAGGAATGTCGAAATACAACCTGGGGCATTTGGAAAAAAAAATCGCAATACAAATAGAAATATATTATTCAACTGTGTGTGTGTTGTGGAACCAAACAAAAGACAGTCAAAAATCTAACTATTCAACTGGTTGCCAGGTAAACACCTTCATCGCCTCGGTCTTCTACCAACTCAACAATGTATCCTCTGCAACACTATGGAAGATTATGATGCTCATCACATCCGAACTTGCACAACCCTAACAACCAGCAGTTTCGTGCTCAGATACTGAAAAGATGATGAAACCTTCTATAATCTTTATTGTTATTGCTTGTTTTTCCCTATTCATTGTTGGCTAATGAGATTTCAAACGCACTGCATTTAAATAAATACAACTATTCAACTGTTTGTGTGAGAAACAAAAAACAAAAGATAGTTCATAAGTCTAACTTCTCTACGGGTTTTAGATCATTGCCGCAGGTCCCACAGGATCTCGACTTACAAAAAAACCGGTCGCAGGGCAAGTCTATGATTTTTGAGGTCTCCCATGGTGTAGGAAATTGTGTTTATTGCATCAATCGGCTAAGCTCAATTATTAAAAATTATATTTTGATGTCATCTGTTGCACTGCCTCATGAAGTAAGTGTACGCACACTTTTACTTACCGCCAAATCTTTAAAGTTAACCTTATGATTAAATAGAATGGAAACACAAAACCATCAGTCCTATGAGAGATTCTGTGGTTTGCATCAAACTGGTATGGAACCATGATCTTCATAAATGCGAATATAAATTTTACATCATGTAGTTAAATTTTTATTTTGTAAGTGCGTACAAAGTTCGTACAATTGATCTTCCAAGATTTAGTCAAATATTTGCCAGCCCCTGACATACTTTCAACACGAACAACCCTAAGGAAATTACTACCCTTTCTTCAAATTACAATGCCAATGAATCCTCACATTCTTTTTCACCCCACCACTGCCCTAGCTGCTAAAAGAATGCTTTTCCCCTCCTCCTCGTCCAACTACTCTTAAAAGCGCCCATATGAATGCTCAAAGCATTCTGCCGTCACTTTCCTAAATTCGATTTTCGCGACATTTATTTTCGCGAGAACTCCTCTGCATGCGATCTTAATATCTGGGAGTACTGGCTTAAACCGTCCCTTCGCCTCCTCACTTGTTGATATTGACGGGTACACCCCTGTCGCAATTGATAGACTCGGAAAAAGAGGTGAGGGATTTGCTATTAATATCAAATCGAACTTTAGAGCCCAAAGTCATTCTTCACTCCCTCCCCTTATTACAATGCACGAGCAGAATTCCTCTTCACAGTGAAATTTCAGCTAGTTTACAGAGATGTCACCTGTTTTGTGGTGTACAAACTTCCGAAAGTAGAGTATCTTAGGCCGGTATTCTTGAAACCAACTCTCCTCTCCCCCACCTCTCTCACTTTCGTAAGTTGAGTCTGACCACGAGAGTGAGAGAGGGTTTTCTTGAAAAGCCATCTCATCCGATCTTATCTCTATCTCAGGCGAGATGGAAAAATGCTTCATGTTTGGGCAATGATTTTAAAAATGATAGAGAAATAATCCATTGGATATTGTGGAAATATGGCGTCTTTTATAAACGAAAAATCGTCTGCAATTGTTATAGGTTATGGGGAATGTGATTGTTTGCCTAACATCAATTACAACTTATTACAAAAATGAGGAAATAGAATCTGATTGAGGTTAAACATACAATATATGTGTGTAATCAAAACGTATTCCTGGCAAAAATTGGTATTTTCCTACTTATAGAAAATGTCCAAAACAATGAAAGTAACAAATATATATTGCCCGTTCTATCCCTTATACGATTAGTTATCGGGGAATAGGCTTATATTATTTTTAAATATAGTCGAAAAGGTCAAATTGTAAACTTCCACACCTTTTATTATATATTTTTACATGTGTATTGTGATGGAGAAAAGCGTACCGTATATGTACGTTATGACGGCATCTATGCTGAACATCTAAAGACTCTCCTTGCACCTAATTGAAGACGTACTAGGCACAACTTATACAAACAAATGTCTAGAACATCGGAAAAATCCCCAGAAGCCTGGATGAACATCAGTACTCAAGATCCATGCATAAAGGGAAAGGAGACACCAACAACCCAGACTCGTACCGCGGCATAGCTCTTTGAAAACTCTGCGTGCAAATTTTTCTCAAAACTCTTAACAACCAGGATCACGAACATAGCGGATAGACACATTCCGAAATGCCAATTTGGCTTCAGAAAGGGCAGAGGCACATTACAAGCGGTGAACTACCTCATAGACTCGATTGAAGACACATTAAGACATAATGGAAAGAAGTATTTCGCAGTGTTTCATTGATTACAAGAAAGCGTTCGACCTCATCAACAGAGAAGTACTCCTTCAAAAACTCAGGCGGATATTAGAGGACTCGAGCCCATTAACAACCATTGTGACAAGCATCCTGGATCACAACTATGTTCAACTGTACGACGAGGTTGCACTATCAAAGAAAATAAAGCAAACAAATGGGGTACTGCAAGGGAACCCCATCAGCCCACTGCTCTTCAACATCATGACAGCTGATATTGTGGATGTCACCAAAGATAGTGCGACATCGATCATAATGTACGCTGATGACATGGTATTGGGATCATCAAACAAAGATGAACTACAATGCACATTAAATAGACTTGAAAAATGGGCAAATGAAAACTGCCTGCAAATAAACCATGAGAAAACTAAACAGATGACCTTCAGAAAAGGAGGAAAACCTACTGAAAATGACAGGCTAATGCTCCTTGGTGAGCCACTAGACGTTGTATCGCAATTCACCTACCTAGGCATCACCCTACAAACAACCATTAAATCCTACAGAATACATGTGCAACAGAAGGTTTCAGCTGCAATAAGAGCGATATACAGCATCAAAAATCTCCACCAATTATCAACAGAAACAGCTATGACGCTCTTCAAGACAGTCATAACTCCCATAACAACATATGGAATTAACATAATATGGGACAAACTCACAAACAGAGACTTGACACAAATAGAAACAGTAAAAGCACGCTTCATGAAAAGAGTTCTGGGAGTTGGAAAAACAGCACCTTCAAGAATGACGTACGTCTTAATGAAAGAAACCTTCTTCATTGAAGACATTAGACGGCAGCTATTCCTACCGAACACCTGCGCATATGAGACAACAATGCAAGGACTACAGGAGAAGAGGAATGATATCTGCAGCGAATTCTACACAACAGAGGCTATGTGTACGAGAGAGTGGACACGACCAAACTACGAGATGAGGCACATCCTAACACGGTATGCAATCCATGGCTTTCACCACAAGGTTTGCAGCATAAAGCGATTCCACGAGCCAAACCAAGAATGCATATGCGAACTGTGTAACAATCCATGTGAACGATATCACGTCGAAAAGTGTGCGGAAACACAATTATCGTTTAACAAGTTTTGCTTAGACTAAATTTACTAACAATTTGCACATTTGTGCGCATTTACTTTCATTCATATGTACGTTATGGGATATCAACAAACCAAATTAATATAATATATGTGATCTATTTTATATCAAATTAAAAACAGTATTAGTGATCCATTTGAGATGGTCTATTTTATTTTATTATGTTATCTTTATGGATAATAGGTATACCTTTGTGCATAACAGATAATACTATAGGTCCTAATAATTTTGTAGGCCTAACCTTAAAAGTCGAGATTGTAGCAAAAATAATAATTTATTATTATGGTTTATAAAATCATTGATAGGTAACTATGTATTAATTTATTGTTGTAATTGTTAATAGAAAACCATTATCAAAATTACACTATGAAGATAATATTTTAAGAACATGGTAAGAAATTACCATCACCACGTTATGTAAATACATCAAATAAATACAAAGTTATTAATCAATTTTTGATGGTGCATTTTATTTTCCATAACCTCAAGGTTGAGATTATGGTAAAATATATACATATGGTATAGGGCTCAACTGCACTTCTACTAGCGCTTGATTTTTCATTTATATTGTCGTAAACTCTTCTTCTGTATTAACTAACATTATTTAATGCTTTAAACTTTTTCAAACAATTTTTATAACATTATTAGACAATTTTGAAGTATTTATTTAAATATGCAAATCACAATATTATGACACTGGTAGACAATATTATGATGCTATTTTCTCTTAATATTGCAAATATTAGTAATTTAAATTTCACAGCGACATATAGTAATCGAGGATGATAATCGATATGTGGTTAGATTGTGGGTTATCGCTGGCTATATAAAACCTGACATATGCCCTCTGTTGTTCTATTGGACTTTGAAAATATTCCACGCTAGTTTAAGTGCAGTTTTTCCGTTTATAGAAACACTGTTAAGTAACTATGTATTAATTATTGCTGTAATTCACCACAAATCTTTAATCACCATGTTATGTAAATTATTAGTATTGTCTCTTCTCCTTATGGTCATTAATGCTTCTCCTGATACAAGACTATAGTCATAATTTATAAACTTTGATACTCTATCAGTGTTATTCTAAAATTTATATCAAAACAAAAAATGGAACATTATATGTATTATATATATGCCCAATTACTTTGCCCTACAGTCCTATAAGGGCATTTATATAAACAACCATCTTTAAAATATGTAGTCATTGCATGAAACATCATTTCAGTTTACTGTTTTACCTCATCCTCACGTCAACATGATTTTTTCAAATATGTCCCCTTGAATAGCTGATTGGTTTTACTACTTATATTGCAAGCTCTAGGGCTTTATGAAATACATAAGATAAATGGCACATTCACTAAAGCCCTCCACTGAACCTTTTCCTCAACGAACTTAATCCAGTAAAAATTTCTTCTACTGTCTATTCAATCTACATGATCAACCCATAACAAACTTATAAAACTTATAGCGACAAATGTATTTATTTTATTGAGAAAATACCATTAGGAAGGTTTAGATGGGAGGATATTTGGATGAATCTTAGGGAACTGCATATTGGAAATAAACATCTGTTTTTGGTGGACATGAGTTTTGTATGTCATGATAAAAGAAACAGAAGTGAATTCTAGTACTTGGACAATGCAGGAAAATGAAATTAAAGAACAGTCCATACTTATATTTTATTGTGGAATTAATATGTATGACACCTGAAATAAATACAAAATATGTTTCATTTGAAAACATTGCTTTTTATTATTATCAGCATTCATAATTACTCATAACAATTATATACAAGAATCAATATGGATTTACATACATGAACATTACACAGCTATCAATGTACATAAACACACAAATTTGTAACACTAATACCTTATATATTATTGTGAAACATTACTATTTACACATTTTTTAGAATATAATACCTCATCGTGTCCACCACTGTGGTCTCGAGGTAGCGTGCTGCCTTGTCATGCAGTGGGTCCAATTCCTGGTCGGGACAAGCTCCGGGGAGAGGTTTTTTTGGGGTTTTCCTCACCTGTAAGACAAATGTCAGGAAGCTTAGGGACCAACAGTCCCCAAATATCATCCGGTCATCATCATCATCCTTCACCGATGTGGAAAGAAAGCAACGGGAAGCTACCACACCTATAATTACCTAGCAAATCATAGCATGAAAATGCTATGATTGCAGTGAAATACCTACCCTTGGGCAGAATTACTATGGATGGATGGATCATAAGGCTTTTAAGTTTCCATACCCAACTTACGGAAAACAAGATAACAAAACAATAAAGCTTGCCAAGGATCTACCTACTTAATCAAATCTAAATTACTTTAATGAAATTTTATGATGGGAATTTACATTATCAGGCAAATAAATTAAGTAAGTCAAATTATTACATCTCACCTCATAAAACTGGGTGATTCTCACAGGACCGGTTTCTGAAGTTATTTCCTCTATCGTCAACCAGAACTCAGACTATAGAGTTAATGGAATCTTGGCTGATGATACAAGCAATAGCTTCAGAAACCAGTCCTGTGAAGATCACGGAGTTTTATGAGGTAACATGTAATAACTTATTTGACTCACTTAACGGAATATAAAATAATAAAAAAAAACATGGCTTGAAAGGCCTAGAAGGCTCTTGGCCTACTAGCTGGCTGTTGGACTCACTTCCACATGAGTTGATCACAGAGATAGAAGATCATTCACCCAGTGTAGGATTGGTCAGCATGTCAGGTCCCCCAGTCATTATAGCTGATTTTCTGAACTTGGAGCCGCTACTTATTGTAGCTACCCAAATGCCTCATGATGCTGAGTGAGCAATGGCCCAATACTGGCCAAAATCACAAGAAAAAATGTTTTCCCCCATGGAGACCCGAACCAGCGCAAGTCCGGTAACTCTCTGACAAAGCATCTTGCCTTAACCATTCAGCTATGGTGCGGGACATAAAACAAACAAACTGAATTAAATAAACATGTTCACAATTGGCTATACCAGAAATGTGAATAAATGTGCACGCATTTTAACTTACGTTATCCAATAAATGATAGTGTTAGTGACTTAAAGGACAATTACAAAGTTTATAGCTGATATGTCACATGGAATAGGGCCCTATTTAAATTACATATTAGAACAAATAAAATTTAAGATTAGACAAAATGATATAGTGTTACAGATGCACCAACAATTTAGACGAGGAAATCTGCATTTTTAACACATAATGGTCTATATACACAACACAAATATGTTCACAGCCTTACAGCAGAGGAAGTATAGAAGACAAAAAAAATGCACAATACATGATAGTGTAGTGAAAAGAAAGTGTTCATATAATTTTGTCCAATCACAATCCTAAAATTACAAGTAAAAATACAATGGGAAGTAAGTAACTCTATTAGGTCCTTCTTAATAACAAATAAGGTAAATCCGGAGTTATTCTACCTCATAACTTGTTGTGTTCTATTTGAACTAGTGTCTGTATATAAAGTATACCATCGTCAGCTTTTCCAGAATGTTGAAATTAACATTGTCGTTCCCTCGATGTCCAGAGCTGACAACTTAAATTTCAACAGTCTGGAAAAGCTGACGATGGTATACGTGAAATATCAAAACTACTTCAAATAGAACACCAGTTATGAGGAAGGATGACTCGGTATTCACCTTACTTATTATTAAAAGTGGACATCTATTAGAGCCCTTCTGGCTGTCAATCCATTTGGCAAATCATAAACATCATTCACAACTGGAATAGCATTATTGGTGGCAGATCCTCTATTTCGGCATCGTTTGCCCTCCTCGCTATATTGTGTAACACAGTTGTTGCAACTATAACAGTCGTCGTCGTTTCAAGTTTGAGTTATAATTGAAATCAGCTCGTGTTTGTGGGTTGAGGAGAGGTGTCATTAAAATATGATGGCACGCATACCCACTGTCTTCCAGGAGAATGCCAGACACTTCTCCTTCTTCAAATTGGCCACAGATCATGCTACTTTTGAACATACGACTGTCGTGTGCAGATCCTGGCCAGCCTGTAACGATGTTTATGAATTCCATAGTGAAGTTCACAATGGCCTGAAAATTAAAAAAAAAATCCAAGATATAAAAAGCTACTCTCAATGCAATAAATATATATAAATATATATATATTAATTAAATAAAAGTAAAACTTAGTTTTATTCGATTTTCATATTTATTAAGATATAATTCAGTGACAGCTGTTTCGGTACACTGTACCTTCTTCAGACATGTACCGAAACAGCTGTCACTGAATTATATCTTAATAAATATGAAAATTGAATGAAACTAAGTTTTATTTTTATTTAATTAATTAATATGGATTTTCATCAAGTAAACACCAACTCAATTGATTATATATATATATATATATATATATATATATATTCAATTTTTCATATTCAAAATTCTTACTATAAACTATGCCGTTCCTAACGAAAAACTATTCATTTTTTATTCATAGCCATTACAAGCACTTCAGTTTTGTCATTGCGTTAAAATTGTGATGGTTTCGTCAATTGTTTTATTGGAAGTAAATTTGGCTCAACTGCACTTTTACTAGCGCTTGATTTTTCAGTTATATTATTGTAAACTATAGCACTTATTTTGTATTTCCTAATATTTTAAACTTTTTCAAACAATTTTTATAACATTATTAGACAGTTTCGAAGTATTTATTTAAATGTGCAAATCACAATTTTATGACACTGTTAGAAATATTGTGATGCTAACTGCTATTTTCTCCACAGAGTATATTACTTAGTCTATGATTTTTCTATTGCTGTTTTGGGTTATCGCTGGTTGGATCAGCATTAGGGAGCGATAAGTAAGTGTACACCCATTTTTAATAAACGTTTGGTAATTTTAATATTATTAATATATCTTTTTAACATAGATTTGGGGATTTATTGCAAATATTGGTCATTTAAATTTCATAGCGATGGATTGTAATCGAGGATGATAATCAATATGGTTCGATTGTGGGTTATTGGTGGCTCTCAAACTCTGGCGCATGCACACTGTTATTCTATAGGACTTTGAAAATATTTCATGCTAGTTTAAGTGCAGTTTTTCTGTAAATTTACTTGTACCTTAATAAAGAAAGAAAAAATAATGCTTGAATTGTGACTTGAACCCTGGATCTCTGATTCTGTACATTAGTACAATACCAATTACACCATCTGAGCACCGATAAGAATGTCAACATTTCTTTCTACTTATACAATTCTCGTTCGTCCGAAGACCATCAATACCAACATGCCAATTGGAATCTTTTATTCAGAAGTACTTTTATTGAGAATTTATACATTACTTTTGAACGGTAAAGCTTCATACTTTGAAGTTTTTATTAAATTAACACTTTCCAACCTAGATTAATTAAGGAAGAAAAATTAAGGTTTGGAAAGTGTAAATTTAATAAAAACATGAAAAAAATTAAAATATGGTTATATTTTATTTGTTATTTATGCAAAAATCTATGTTATGTTATGGGATAAATGGTATGAGGTAGTAATCTAGAACAATATTAACACAATACATTTTCAAAATGTTTCTCACTGATATTGGTCTACAAAATCTCCTACTTGGCACAAATTATTTAGGTAAAAAGCATCATAAATCAAGTATTCACCTAAAATGGTTCACAGATGCTGCTTGGAGGTCTGCTTTTATGTGCTATATATTTAAGACAGTGCAACTAATGGCTTTATTTCAATTTTCTTACAATACTGATCAAGGCAACTTAAGCCATGGATCACATGTCGTAGATTTACGACACGTAGAAGAACCTGAACTCTAAAAATAAAGCTTCTAAAAAAAATTAGTTGGATCTTTCATTATCAGTTTTGAATTACAACTCTAATGATGTCAATTAAAGAGCATAAGGGCCTTCTAGGCCTGTTGCGCTTGGAGAGAGGGAGTGAAATAAAATAATAATAATAACACACAAAATACTTGCTTAACTAGTTTTTGTACATACCTGACAGTTGAAGGAGAATACGCCCAAGCTATTTCTGAAGATTTCGGGATATTCTCCTCCAGGATTCCTTATTTTTATATGTGTGCCATCGATGAATCCAACTACACCACGGAAACAAGCAATTCTATGAAATTCATAATGGAGATGACGAACCTCATCTCCATTAGGGAATGTTATAAATTGTAGTTTCAATTCTGCAATAGAGGTGGATACTTTTCTGATGACAGGTGACACAGTACTTTGGCTGATGCCAGGGAGGTCTGCCACTACAAGCTGCATACTTCCTGTGAATAGAATTAATAAACAAATTGAATAAATTCACAATTGGTATGACACAATATTTATGCCATAATAAATTTAATATTTGTCTGGCCACACCTTGATTAAGTATTTGTTCCTGAATCGAGGAATTTAGCATAAAATTAAATTAAGCATTATCAGATAATCTTTCATGTGCATAATTTAAAGAGTGAAGCAAATTATGGGTAAACTTTAGTATTTGACTCTCATCTATTCAATGAATAAGTTCTACAGAATCGCACTGCACATGCGCGAATGTTTAATGTAACCTTCACCAGGTGGCAGGATATAAATGTGAAATCGAAATAACTAACCTTCTTAATAAATTCCCAAACAGTTTATGAGAAACTGACATACACCCATTACACTCTTCCTAACCTAACAAAATAAATTGCTTGCATATTATTCAATAAACTAATCATGCGTATACTAACTTGTCCCAACAAAAACACACGAAATGAAGTTAATTTCTTTAAATTAAATAATAATAATGTTAAGTATTAAAAAATTAATAGAAATATTGTTTTATTAATTTCTACTACAGTAGTTTGAATGAAGATGTTTCATTATTTGCATTTTCCTTATATTATATATATATACACACATATATATCGTACTATTGAATTACTAATTATTATCCAATTTTGTTCGTTATGTGACCGGAGTTAATAAAAATTTCACTTTTTTGCGTGTAATATACAAACAAAAAAACGATCATGTTAATGATTATACACGAGAGTGATATTTTATTTCTCTACATGAATTATTTGTAATCGGTTTATATAGTATTTCCATACACGTTTGTAATAAACAACACTAGATTTTAAGAAGTCTCACGATGCATATTGAAAAAGTTAAAATATAATGAATCATACAGCATATATTACATGACTTACCTGTATATCGGGGAATATCCTGAAAGTACAGGCGGCGACGGCGATTCGCTTGATCCCGTAGATTTTGTTCAATTTCCACATCTTCTATTAACTTCTGTGCCTCCAAACCCAAAAGATTATTCACTTTTGGAACTCCGCCATTTCTACTGTGGAGCAGAACAAAGCGAAAGACAGGTATACTGCCGACTTAAGAATTTGACATTTATAAGTGAGTAAGGCGTGGCCAAAACGAGAGTTTTGAGCGAGAGTTGGTTTCAAGAATACTCTCGACGTCATAGGAAGGCGGAGCCACTCACATGTCACTCACTTCGAGAGGAGAGTTGGTTTCAAGAATACCGGCCTTAGTGATTTAATAGAAAACACCTTTATTAAGTTTAGTTGCCTCACTGTAAGCATGTGTATAGTAATGGGGCGACTGTAACTATAACGTACTTTATTCCTCATCATCATAATCAGAACTACTGGCATTATTTCACGCATGCAATATGCATGTGTTCCCTTTACAACCAACCAATCACACATCGACGAGTTGATTACAATAATAGACATCATAGAGACGACAAATTCAAGAAAAATTATGTAGATGTTAAACTCTGGACAAATATCTGCCCCCGGGATATCAGCCCATGACGTCAATATATCGAATACTCTCTCCAGTGTCCTAGGACTCGTCCTAAATTATTGACGTACCGAAATTAAAAAAATATTACCCACCCAGCTCTAATTGCAGACGCTATCGAGATGCCGTGGCATGATATTTGGTTCCTACGCACAATTGACGAAAAATTGCTTATATTTAACAATATGATATTAGAACTTTACGACAAACATGCCCCCTTGAAGACTAGACGAATTACTAAATCCCCAGCTCCCTGGATGTCCCACAAAATTCGACTACTGATGGCTGAGAGGGATGCTGCTTTTCGAAAATATAGACGGGACAAAAGTAAGTAATGCAAATGTTAAGGCAATATAAGACATTAAGAAACAAAACGAATCAAAACATTAGGAACGCTAAGTTGCGGTATGCTCATAGTCTCATTGATCCAAACACAAATGCAAGTGATATGTGGAAACGTAAATAGATCAATGGGTCTAACGGCAGCCGACAACCAAAGGAGAGAGCATTAACATATCACTGGACGATCTAAACCAACATTTCACATCGTACGCCACACTTAACATAAACACTACGACCAAACAACAAACTATAGATGAGCTCCTATCCACACCTACTCCTTCCCGAGAAAAATTCTTCTTTTCCTATATAATGCCAATCGACGTTACACTTTCCCTGGACCGCATTAGAACTAAGGCACAAGGTATAGACAATATAAGTATCGACTTTTTAAAGAAAATACTCCATGTCATACTCGCAACCGTAACCCATATATTAATGCCTCAATCATGACCTCAACTTACCCCGAACTCTGGAAAAAAAAGCTATAGTCAGACCAATTTCCTAAAATTAAATTACCTGTAACACCAAACGACTTTAGACCAATCAGCATCCTCCCAGTCCTATCTAAGGCTTTGGAGCGCATTGTTCATGGACAATTAACTGATTACCTTAACACTCATAACATACTCGACCCACACCAATCAGGTTTTAGGACAGGCCATAGTACGGCAACCGCACTTCTTAAAGTTAAACGAAGATGCGCGTGATCAATGGACAGTGGCCACATGACAATATTTACACTCTTGGACTCCAGTAAAGCTTTCGACACTGTTGACACTGACATATTAATAGCAAAATTACGCTAACTCTGAATCTTTCGGACAATGCTGTTAAACTGGCTTGGATCCTATCTTCATGATCGCCAGCAATGTATATCCAATGCAGAACTTTCCTCATCCTGGCTATCACTGAAGGGTGGCGTCCAACAAGGTTCAGTGTTAGGACCACTTCTATTCTCTATCTATATTAACGATATATCCACTAGACTTACTCTACTGTCGACATCACCTATATGCTGACGATTTTCAAATTTACATTCACTCCCATCCTGATGATGTACATGACACACTAACACAAATTAAATAGTGAACCTAGACTCAATTTCCCAATGGTCGAAGAAAGGGAAACATGGACTTCAAAATAAATGCTGACAAGACACAGTGCATAATTATAGGACATCGGCGAATCCAAAGCCATTATAAATTACGAAAATATCCCTACACATTCTCCTAAATCAACAAAAACATCCCCTACAGCTCAGTAGTAAAAAATCTGGGTATTTACATGGACGAACACCTAGACTGGAAAATCCAGGTGAATAATACCTGCAAGAAAAGTGTTCTCAATTCTTCACTCCCTAAATAGTTTTAAAAAGCTTCCTTTCCTACAAAATTAAAACAAATTACATGTACAGAACTCTTATAATGCCACAATTCGACTAATAACTGCGACATATTACTTGACTAATCTGACAACTGATCTATCTGACAGGACTACAGCGTGCTCTTATAATGCGTGCATTCGATTTATCTTCAATCTCCGTCGTTATGGACCACGTGTCTCCTTCATTTCAGGCCTTATCAGTGGCTATGCCTAATGACAGAAGAACTTTACATTTCACATACCTTACTATTCCAAATTCTGCACACATATTTACCAGAGTTATTTAACAACACGTTTTCAAAATTTATCGGCTCATCACAATTTAGGAACAATCAATCACAAAGACTCTTCTTTACTTTTGATATCCACATCCACAGGACCTCGTCTGTACTCTGAATCTTACAACAATATCTTAGGCTAGAGTGACTGGAACTCACTTCCCAGTCATGTCAGGGACTGTCAATCGCTATCATTATTTAAAATTCCAAATAACTGCTATCTTTAAGTTCGACACAATGAAAAACAATAGAACTGCATAACAATTATATCAGAGACTACCCATTAATAGTCATCTAGGAAGCTACTTAATTCACTTTACATAATTTAACTTTTATTATATTCTATAGTTTTGTTAATATTAGCTAGTATTAGATCACATCATCTTTGTATTTTGTTTAGTCTGTATTTTGGGACCGCATCTAGGGTTTGGATCCAAGTGTGATGGATTATCACTATCGGCTGTGGGTTTTAATACAAGAGGTAGTTATTAGAAGGAATGTCCCGTAATGGGGGGGAGAAATTTCATGCTCGAACGGTCTAGTCAGGTGGGGTTCGATGAGCGATCAGGAGGAAAATTATCTCAGGGAATAACGTAGGAACATGGTACGGGCAGAGCGATAGCGATCGATAGTATTTTCACTAAGGCTGTAAGTTTATAAATACAAGGGGTTTATTAGAAGGAATCCCGCGTAAAATGTGAGAAGAATTTCATGCTTCACGGTCTAGTCAGGTTGGGTTCGATGAGCGATCAGGAAACTTATCTCAGGGAATAACGCAGGAACTGTACGGGCAGCGATAGTATTTTCACTAATTGTAGTTTATAAATACAAGGGTTTATTAGAAGGAATCCCCGTAATGTGAGAATTTCATGCTCGCGGTCTAGTCAGGTTGGGTTCGATGAGCGATCAGGAAACTTATCTCAGGGAATAACGCAGGAACTGTACGGGCCAGCGATAGTATTTCTCACTAATTGTAGTTTATTATAATACAAGGGTTTATTAGAAGGAATCCCCGTAATGTGAGAATTTTCATGCTCGCGGTCTAGTCAGGTTGGGTTCGATGAGCGATCAGGAAACTTATCTCAGGGAATAACGCAGGAACTGTACGGGCAGCGATAGTATTTTCACTAATTGTAGTTTATAAATACAAGGGTTTATTAGAAGGAATCCCCGTAATGTGAGAATTTCATGCTCGCGGTCTAGTCAGGTTGGGTTCGATGAGCGATCAGGAAACTTATCTCAGGGAATAATCGCAGGAAACTGTACGGGCAAGCGATAGTATTTTCACTAATTGTAGTTTGTTTTATAATACAAGGGTGTTTATTAGAAGGAATCCCCGTAATTGTGAGAATTTCATGGCTCGCGGTTCTAGTCAGGTTGGGGTTCGATGAGCGATCAGGAAACTTATCTCAGGGAATAACGCAGGGAACTGTACGGGCAGTCGATAGTATTTTCACTAATTGTAGTTTATAAATAAAGGGTTTATTAGAAGGAAATCCCCGTAATGTGAGAAATTTCATGCCTCGGCGGTCTAGTCAGGTTGGGTTCGATGAGCGATCAGGAGAAACTTATCTCAGGAATAACGCAGGAGGACTGTACGGGCAGCGATAGTAGTTTGATTCACTAATTGTAGTTTATAAATACAAGGGTTTATTAGAAGGAATCCCGTCGTAATGTGAGAGAATTTCATGCTCGCTGGTCTAGGTCAGGTTGGGTTCGATGAGCGATCAGGAAACTTATCTCAGGAATAACGCAAGGAACTGTACGGGCAGCGATAGTATTTTCACTAATTGTAGTTTATAAATACAAGGGTTTATTAGAAGGAATCCCCGTAATGTGAGAATTTCATGCTCGCGGTCTAGTCAGGTTGGGTTCGATGAGCGATCAGGAAACTTATCTCAGGGAATAACGCAGGAACTGTACGGGCAGCGATAGTATTTTCACTAATTGTAGTTTATAAATACAAGGGTTTATTAGAAGGAATCCCCGTAATGTGAGAATTTCATGCTCGCGGTCTAGTCAGGTTGGGTTCGATGAGCGATCAGGAAACTTATCTCAGGGAATAACGCAGGGAACTGTACGGGCAGCGATAGTATTTTCTACTAATTGTAGTATATAAATACAAAGGGTTTTAATTAGAAGGAATCCCCGTAATGTGATGAATGTCAATGCTCGCGGTCTAGTCAGGTTGGGTTCGAATGAGCGATCAGGAAACTTATCTCAGGGGAATAACGCAGGAACACTGTACGGGCCCAGCGATAGTATTTTCACTCATAATTGTTAGTTTATAAAAACAGGGTTTATTTAGAAGGAATCCCCGTAATTGAGAATTTCATGCTTGCGGTCTAGTCAGGTTGGGTTCGATGAGCGATCAGGAAACTTATCTCAGGGGAATAACGCAGGAACCTGTACGGGCAGCGATTAGTTATGTTCAACTAATTGTAGTTTATTATAAATACAGAGGGTTTTATGAAGGAATCCCCCGTAATGTGAGAATTTCATTTGCTCGCGGTCTAGTCAGTTGGGTCGATGAGCCGATCAGGAAACTGTATCTCAGGGAATAACGCAGGAAACTGTACGGCAAGCGATAGGATTTCATAATTGTAGTTTATAAAAGCACTCGATTTATTTTTAATCGTATTCACTATATTCTTTTCGATACATGAAAAACATTTGATTATACGTTGGTTAGCAATTGTGATTTTTGCGTTAGAATTACTGAAAGAATTATTATTATTAAAATAAAATATAAAGTATGGAAAACTATCCGCAAGGTAATTTAATCTATGTTTCCCTTCAGAGATCTGGGAGCTTCTCGCGATTTACAATGAACTTTTTATGTTCCCCCTTAGCTAATTGGGAGACGTCTGGTACTGCACGCGTCTCAATTTGGTATATCTTGGAAACCTTAAG
>JASPKZ010002260.1:20000-85485 GCA_030220185.1 Diploptera punctata | reverse complement strand
GATGTAAGTTCATTTGTGATTTTTTTCCTTTTTTTTTACTATTAAACTTTTAAAAAAAAAATATTGTGCGTTACTTTCCGATCCGCCCGCGTACAATCTATTTTTAAGAAAGGAGAACGTAACGACTGCAACAACTACAGAGGAATAAGTATTTTAACTGCAGGCTATAAAATATACTCAAGAATCTTAACATTTAGGTTAAAACAAATAGCAGAGGTAATGTTAACAGAAGAACAAAGTGGATTCAGACCAGGGCGTTCATGTATGGATAATATATTTACGATAAAAGAATTTATAAACAAAAGAAGAGAATATAACAAGGAAACACACATGGCTTTTATTGATTTTGTCAAGGCATTTGATAAAGTAGACAGAGGAAAACTTCGGACAATTTTAAAAGAAAAAGGAATTCCGAAACACTTAATAGCAGCTATAAAGAGTTTGTACTGGAACACAAAGTTTGTTGTAAAAACTAGAAATGAAGTAAGTAAAAATAAAATTCATACTAATCAAGGAGTAAAACAAGGATGCAGTATCTCTCCAGTTTTGTTTAACCTATACATCAATGTATAATAAAAAATGGAACGAAGAAACAAATAAAGGAATAAAATTAGATAAAACACACTACTTGAAAACATTATTATACGTTGATGACCAGGTAATAATAGCAAATACGGAAGACGAGCTTCAAAGGAATATTTTTAAATTACATAATATATGTGAACAATATAATCTCAAAATACCCGTAGAAAAAACTAAGGTAATGGCATTCCAAGGGAAAAATCAAATCAGATCCAAAATAGTAATAGGAAACAAAATCATAGAACAGGTGAACCATCTCAATTATCTAGGATGTGACATTTCATTTAATTATGATAATGATATAACTAATAAAATAGCAAAATTCCAGGGAATATGTGGTACGATAAAACGATCACTAAATAATAAAACAACAAGAGAGACCCAATTGAAATTTTATAAAACGTTGGCGGCACCGGTACTGCTCTATGGATCAGAAGCCTGGATACATAAAAAACAAGATCTAAGTAGGATAACGGCGGGAGAAATGAATTTTTTGAGATCTGTTAGAGGGTGCACTAAGGAAGACAAAATCAGGAACACAGAAATAAGACAGGAACTTAAAATATTTGCAATAACTGATAAAATATATACATATAGACAAAAATGGAAGCAACACATAGACAGAATGAATGAAGATAGATATCCAAAACAAATAACAAAATACAAACCTAAAGGCACCCGAGATGTGGGCAGACCTAGAAAGAGATGGGCTGAAGTCGAACGGGTCAACAGATCTAATCCATGAATGCAGATGATGATGATGATAAAATTCTTAAGAAGAATACTAGAATGGGTGCCACTTGGTAGAAGAAAAAGAGGACGGCCAAAAGTAACGTGGATTGATGGTGTTTTGAACAGAGCTAGGGAAGTATTGGACGATGGATACGTGTGGAGGTGAATAACAGTAGATTAATTGGGACGAGGAAGATGTGAAAAATTGCGAAACCTGCTAAGTAAATAAATATATAATAATAAAAATAGATACCTATTGGGCTATTTCAAACGGAAATAGATTTTTGCCACATTCACAAATGTTCTCCACAACTCTCGATTGTCCGTTCTTCGAAGTATCTTTCAACTAGTGTGAGATCTTCATAAACCTGATGTTTTCAACGTATGAGATTTTCGTCTGCCAATTGTTTTTTACGTCTTGCATAAATGTCCGCAGCTATATTTATTTTATTTCTTTAACCGTCATAGTTTATCTGAGATATTGTCACTTTAATATTTTCATTGTTCATTAAAATAATTTGTAAATATTTAATTGTAAATTCATGCAATAATATGTTTTAAATACTTTTAATTGTCAATTATTGAGTGAAGTGAATCTTTATGACCGTAATTGTGTCATTAGGCTATAAATACAACTTTATTAATACGCGTATTATTATTATTAACCCACAAACAATGCTCTGGCCATAAACAAAAATTCTACATATCCTTTTCAACAGAAAATTAGTACATTTAATAGCTTAGTCAGTAGAATGTTGAAACTCCCATTAAGCAAAGACAATTATATCCAAGAACTCAACTACATTAAGTATATGGCAAAAACCAATGGCTATAATGAAGAATTCATAGATAAGCTCGTAAAAAAACAAAAAAGGAAGAACAACATAACCAACATAACTAAACTAGAAAAATAATCTGATAACAACAAGAAAACATGGATAACACTTACATACACAGGAAAAGAAACGACAAAATTAGCCAATGCACTAAAGAAAGCCGATAAAAACGTAAAAATAGCATACAGAACCAATAACAAATTAAACAACATAATAAACAATAACATTGAAGAAAATAACATTTTCAACAGCAAAAGAGTTTATAAACTGACATGTAAGGACTGCAACAAATTTTATATAGGAAGGACAAACAGGAGTTTTAACATCAGATTCAAAGAACATTTTCGAGACTTCATTCATGCAGAAGGGAAATCAAGCTATGCAAACACACGTTATCCATGAAGGACATCGCATGTTAAATATTGAAAACACCCTAACAGTAAAGCACAGAGAAAATAATCCAGCGAAGATAAACGTACTCGAAGAGATGGAAATCATGAAAGAAAGCAGCTCACAACGACAGCCTGATAAACGAAAACGAACCCAATACATGCAACCCCCTATACCAGATCTTCAGTGAAACACCAGTTTTGAATCCTGCCGATGATGGGACAACTCCCGAAAGCGCTACAGTTAAATGATTAATTAAGTTGAGGAGACGGACCTTTCAGGTGAATATTCTATAATTTTATATTAATTTTTAAAAACCTCAACGGAACACATCATGAATCTTATAAAGTTATTTATTTTAGGTCTTCTGAATTCCCTCTGAGTTACTGCCCCCAAGACAAAAGATCGCTGGGACGTCCAAAGCGGTGGATTGAAAATTCCTTTTGAGACCGTAACAGGCCACATGGCCTGATACGTGCACGGATGATGATGATTACGATATGTTTTGGTATAATTTTCTTCATAGTATTCCTCGCTCTATTGATACATATGAAGCAATTGCATTGAACAAGAGTGATACACGTGTTTGTAGGCGGTAAATTATTACTTTGTTCCTGAGATTTATAATGCCATACATCTCAGGAACTACTGTAAGTAGTAATAATAATAATAATAATAATAATAATAATAATAATAATAATAATAATAATAATAATAATAACAATAATGGGTGCGAAACATGGACTCTTACTTTAAGGGAGGAAAGGAGATTACAAGTATTCGAGAATAAAGTACTTAGGGAAATTTTTGGACCAAAGAGAGATGAACAGACAGGTGAATGGAGAAGACTACAAAACAATGAACTACATGTTCTTTATAGGAAGCCAGATATAATAAGAACAGCTAAATCTCGCAGACTGCGATGGGCAGGACATGTTGCACGTATGGGGAATGAAAGACTTGCATGGTAGCTTCTTGTAGGAAAGCCAGAGAGAAAACGCCCAGTTGGTAGACAAAGAATGAGGTGGGGAGGATAACATTAACTATGATTTGAGGGAAGTAGATTATACAGAGAATGATTGGAAAGCATTGGCTCAGGATAGGGACATATGGAGAGCTTATGTCCGCGCGGCCATGAACCTCCGGGTTCGATAGTGCCAGTGAGTAAGTAAGTAACAATAATATAATAATAATAATAATAGTAATAATAATAATATATTATTATTATTATTATTATTATTCTCCAAAGCCCGCATCCGTTGATAGCCTTCTTGTCAAATCCTAGCTATTCTTATAGCCTCTTTTCAATTGATAAGGAATATTTATTCAGCTCCTGTAAGCAATTTAGTTAAGGTACAATGATTGAATAAGAAAGGGCGAATGATAATAGTGACAAGTGCATTGATTGAAGTTGAATAGAGACATCATGTGACTAAGATCTAACTTGGAGAGGAAAATGAGAATTAACCGCACTTTGCTATTAACAGCTGAGGACTCGGTTAATGGAAGCTACCCCTCCTCGTGTGTCTCTACAAAATGATAGGGAAGCGATTCTAAGAAGTTATTTTTATTTCTGTGTCCTTTGATTCTCCTCCTTTATGTCAAGTAAAGGAACATTTATTCCTTATATTCCTGTTCATCGACAAGAACATCTCAACAATATAATTATTTATTCATATACAAAGTTGCAATGTTTACACATTTTTCTGTGCCTAAAGCTTTACTTTCCTTCTCCACTCATCCCCATCCATTCAATCCAGACTTCTTGTTCTCATTCCAGTTCTCATTTATTGAATTCACGAGTTTCGAGGTCTTTCTTTCTTCTTCCGGGTAGACACCATTTCAATTTGTTCTGGGTATCCTTTCTTCCTGCATTCGTCGTACATGCCCATACCAATTTAATTGCTTATGTCTTATTATAATCTCCTGAATATTTAATAACATTTTTTCTCGTATGACTTTTTTTCCCCCCATTTTGAGCATCTTGCTGCTCTCAAGAAATCCATTTCCATCGACATAAGTTTTTGTTGAATTTATATACTTCAGCTAAATATGTGACAGTACTTCTCACTATTGAATTATATATTTGTAACTTATTTTTCGTCTCTCAACAATAATAATGATATAAATAAATCAATTAATGGGAGCCGAAGAGGAAGTATGTGGTCTCAGGAGTGTGCACCTTGCTGGTGGGTGCACATTAATAAAACCCGAGAAATGTAATTTATTCCTATCCAGCCCAATGCACCATGTCCTCGTCGTGGCTCCTGATTAATACTAAGAAATGCTGGGACGAAAAAGCAAGTTCCTGATGCTTAAAAATTGGGACATACCAGATAAGGGAGAAAACCCCAACAGAAAATCATCGACCCCACAGGATCACTGGAGGTTGGGCGTGGGGTTGACATCCCCACCCCGTACAATTCAGAAACTCAAAATGCCTCTGAATGATGGTTTACAACAACAACAACGACGACTAAAGCAAAGGAAAATGACTTACTAATTGACAAGTGGAACGTTACAACCCTTTAAAAAACAAACAAAATGTGCTTACAGCACGTTTTATGGGAAACAGACGAGTTGGAAGACCGAAACAACGATGGGAGGGTGGTATTAAGGAAGATGCTGCAAACTTACTTAAGTGTCGAACTGGAGGCTCGCTTCGCAAAATAGAAATGATTGGAGGCAGACGTTATGGGGGGCTAAAACTGAAATTTGAGCCAATCAGCCATTGGATGGATGTAAATCCATTAATACACATTATCTCCTTCTACTTCTTATTAACCGTTCACGTATGCCTTTCGGAGTCCTTCATTCTATTCATTCGCTGAACTATTGTTCTTGAGCCAAGAGAGAGAGAGAGAGAGAGAGAGAGAGAGAGGGGGGAAAGAGAGAGACATGTCTTTTTTTAAAGAGAGAGATAAAGAAAGTGATACAGGGAGAGATTGAAGCCCATTTTCTTCTTGCTATGCTATGATACCAGTATACTGTTCCCATTCATTTCCTGGTCTTCTTTTCGTCTTCTATTTTCGATTCTTGCCTCATATACCTATTTAGTTTTCCTTTGTTCGTCCCTTCTAATATGATGTCCATTCCATTTCTGATTTATATTTTCTACCATCCAACCATCCAAAATGGTTTTCAATATTTAGATCCACTTATGATGTATTTCTCTCTCTTTTTCCTTTAGTTGATCCTGTAACGTTCCTTAATATTTTATTTCTGATGAAACTATTCTACTGTCATATTATCCAATAATGCCCATGTTTGTGAGCTATCTAGTGGAGATGGTATAAGTAGGCCACGGTGGTCAAGTTGTTACGTTCCTTAAATCTAATTTCCGAGAGTCGTGGGTTAAAACGCGGCCGGAGTCAATGGATTTTTAGAATAGAGAAGTCCAAGGGATACGTCTTCCGGGAGGACCTTTAAGACGTGGGTCCCGACATGAAAAAAATTTAGGTTGGCAAAATAAACTTAAACCAGAAAAAAAAAGACTGATGAACAAATTTTAACCGACTTCCTCGTCCAAGTACTTCTTTAGTTGCCTGCTAAATTCCCATTGAGGCGACATGCTGAACACAAGTCACTCACGACATCTATAGGTAAGTAAGCGTAACTAAATCAGATTGGTCAGGCAATCCCAAAGGGTTGGTCAGGGCCCGACTTGGCCTGTAAGAACCATAGAAAGGAAGAAGAGTGGAAGGAAGGAGGTGGAGAAAAACGTACGGTATTTATAAATTTGAATTTTTACTTTTATTGACGTTCTTTCCAATAATACGTATTGTGTTAAATAACGAGTTTTCTGTTTTTTGTACTTATTGTTTTAATCACTCTAGTATGCAGTGTGATTGTGGTGTCATTGCTTCTCTGTTCATCATAAGATGCCATTTTTACGTCATTAGCATTCTTGGTTCGTAAATAATAATAATAATAATAATAATAATAATAATAACAATGATGATGATGATAATGATGATAATAATAATGATAATGATAATAATGATGATGATAATGATGATAATGACGATGCCAATGATGATGATAATGATTATGATAATAATGATTATGATAATAATGATTATGATAATAATGATTATGATAATAATGATGGTGATACTAATGATGATACTAATGATGGCGATGATAATAATAATAATGGTGGTAATAATAATAATTATTTATTTAAGCTGGCAGAGTTAAGGACTTAAGGCCTTATATTCCACTCAACCAGCGAATACTAAAATCATATAAAATTATATACGGACTATTTATTACAGGGGGAATGTCATAGCATAATGGTTAAGGTACAGCCCAACAAGCCGGAAGGTCGAGGGTTCGAGTCCCGCTGGGGCCAGGATTTTTATACTAATCCAAAGATTCTGGCGGCACTATGTCCCAGAGGTCGATTCAGCCTCTAATGGAAGTGAGTACCAGACATTTGTTCTGGGGGTAAAGCCGACCGTCACGCAGGACTGATAACCCGGCTGACATCAGGTGCCGGTTATCCAGAAAAAAGTGGTAGTCTTAGCATCCTACGACCGCAAGGACCTCTTGAGACCTGTAGTGGGATTAATTTACTATTTATTACAATTTTAGAATATTATTAAAATTTAGACTAAACAAATGACACTATGGATGTGGTCCAATATTAGCTAATAGTTACAAAACATGGAATTAAAGAAAGTAAGAAAAGCTTCGTAGATGAATGTTTATAGATAAATGCTGAATATAGTTATGTAGGTAGACCTAGTATTTTCATGATGGTGTATGTTCAATTTTGATTTCTTGTTGCATAAGGACATGTTCTTTTATCAGTTGGATCGTATTTTGGGATAATTCGTGAATTCTTAGTGCAGGGTGATATATGCCCGTGCTATTAATTGATGATAGCCAGTGCGTTGCTTCGGGATGAAATGCTCCAATTTGTGACGGTTTCTAGGATAGATCCTCGTATGTGATAACAGAATTAACAATTTGAACTCTTTATAAACAGTGGACAAAATAAAGAAATGTTAAATTGTTAAACTAAATTATGATGTTTACTCGCTACACTCTTGTGTTTATTATTGATTAAGCAGACTTTTTCAATCAGCAATCCTTGAAACATTACCAGCGCCATTTATGTGGTTATTTTCATTCCATCAACCATCGGCCTGGATGTGAAAGGCTGCATTTTGTTGACTCTCATCGAGCCTTGATGTTGTATTAACAATACTACTGTAAAGCTAATGGTGTTTTCCATTTGTTATAGATTCTGTTATTTATCTCATCGTTTAAATTGCTATTAGAGTATTAATTAATGTAGGTAAACAATATATATGCTACTATGTATTACAAAGATACTTTGTCGTCACAACGTCTCTCAAAAAACGTTAAACTTAAAATGTATAACATGGTCATTCTTCCAATTTATTATGCTATAAGGATACAAAACGTGGTGTCTTGCTATAAGAGAGGAACATAACATATTACGAGTATTTGACAATAAAGTTCTTCGGAAAAGTTTTGGATCAAAGAGACACGCACAAATGGGTGAATGGAGAAGACCATAACAATGAGCTACATATCTTTATGGGAACCAGGTGTAATAACAGCTAAGTACAAGTATCATAGACTGCGATGGGAAGAAGATGTGGCACGAATGGGGAATGAAAGTGGGGTATCAAATTAGAATCTGCAACACGTGAATGGAGAAGTCTATAACGGTGAGATACATGATCTTTATGGGAAACCAGGTGTATTAACAGCTAAGTATCATAGACTGTGATGGGAAGAACGTATTGCACGAATGGGCAATGCAAGAAGAGTATCGAACTAGAATCTGCTAGTCACGAAGCAGGCATTCTTCGACATTTGCATCACGTGAATGGAGAAGTCCATAACAGTGAGATACATTATCTTTATGGGAAACCAGGTGTAATAACAGCTAAGTATCATAGACTGCGATGGGAAGAACATTTGACACAAATGGGGAATGAAAGAAGTGTATCGAACTAGAATCTGCTAGTCACGAAGCAGGCATGCTACCATTTGACTTATATACTATATACAGTGGAATCCAATTCTAATTTAGATTTCAATAAGAAATGAAGATGATCAACTTTTTGTGTGTAGATACTGGTAGTTGTATAGAATTGCAATAAAGTTTGTGCGGTTTAATGCAGTCTTGATACATTAATTTCAACATTTGCAACACGTCGAGACGTCTGCGTTTGGTGGTGGTTTCGGTTCTCATTATGTATTCCGCTATTTGGGGTTTTGCTTCCCCTTGTTGTAATGCGCTGTAAGTGCGCCCTCAAATGTCTGCTTCTCACATACAACTTCTTCCGACAGACTTTATAACTTCACTGCTATTCATCAACCTTCAGATTGCAATTAAAACTTTGCTTATTGCTCAGGAATCATAGAAAATTATGTTATAATATGGCGAAACCTAAGTTTACACTCATGTTTGCATTTTAGCGAATTCCAAGGGAATGAAAGTATTAAGTGTGTTCTCAGGAAAGTAGTGCCCTTTTCCTGCAACATTTTTCAGATCACCAATTGTATGTAGTGGTCACAGAAAATGTCCATGATATATATATGCGCCATGAAAAGTAAATTTATTAGGTTAGATTAGATTTATTTAGCCTGGTGGAGTTAAGGCCATGTGGCCTTCTCTTCCACTCACCAGGACAAACATATATTACATCAGAATATAACAATCACAATTAACTCTAATATTAAATACTAAATAAAAATTTGTTCAAAAAGATATATATTATATTACGATCTATAATGCAACCAGTTAATGTTAGTTAAATTTAAGAGTAAAACTAATAATAAAATGTATACAAGCAAGACACATTAAATTGTCCCTGTCTAATGTTTATAAAAAACATAGAAAAATAATGAGATGTAGAAAACTAATTTTACGTTTGTACAATATTTAAAACAAAACAAAAGAAAATATTTGTTTATCTTAATATTATTTTCATAGATAATTAAATTTATTAATTGTTAAAAGAATACTATCAGTGAGCTTGTTATTAAATAATTCTTTAATTTGTTTTTGAAGGATGTTATAGTTTGACAGTCTCTGACATAGGTCGGAAGGGAATTCCATGTTTTGGTGAGACCGTAAAAGATAATGAATAATATACAGTGTGATGAGGAGGGATATAAAGGACAATGTGCTGATGGGATCGAGTTTCAAGATTATATGTGTCGGATAGTCTGATGAAGCGGCGTGATAAATAATTAAGCGATGATGTGTGAAGGACTTGAACCGGAATTTGAACCCTAGACCTTTAACTCTACACGTTATGGCAATACCACTTCCCTATTTAGGCTCTCAGAGCAATAGTATATTACGATGGGAGGTTGGAAGTGGTTTTTACAGAATCGAGGAAAATGTTTAAAAACCGAGCGATAGCGAGGTTTTCAATTTCCCAGTCATGCTATAACGTGGACCAAAGTGTAATGAGATTCACAAATGTGATTGAAAATTCATTTGACATTAGTTTTAGTGATTGTGCCACATATAACTGTTCCAGGATTGCCATCATCAGATGCTCATGGTGTTCGCAAAAACTTTGTTACAACCATTTCATCGAAGACCCTCATTATTACCATTGATGTTATGGTAAATGATAATTTGTTTTTGTTACTCCAGTACACGAAAATTATAACCGATTCTGAATTTCAAGTAAAATTTGCTAAGCGCCTCATAAATAGGGCTGATTCCTGTGATGTCATATTTTTTAAAATCTTCACTTTCAGTTTTGAGTAAGTAAATAGAATTTATATAGGTCTTCACATGAAAAATTTAGGGACTTTTATTGCGTCCTGAAAGTCATATTTCCTATGTTTGTAGATTTTTTCTCATGTTTATTTTGAATATAAAATTATAGAATATTCACCTGAAAGGTCCGTCTCCTCAACTTAATTATCATTTAACTGTAGCGCTTTCGGGACTTGTCCCATCATCGGCAGGATTCAAAACTGGTGTTTCACTGAAGATCTGGTAGAGGGGGTTGCATGTATTGGGTTCGTTTTCGTTTATCAGGCTGTCGTTGTGAGCTGCTTTCATGATTTCCATCTCTTCGAGTACGTTTATCTTCGCTGGATTATTTTCTCTGTGCATTACTGTTAGGGTGTTTTCAATATTTAACATGCGATGTCCTTCATGGATAACGTGTTTTGCATAGCTTGATTTACCTTCTGCGTGAATGAAGTCTCGAAAATGTTCTTTGAATCTGATGTTAAAACTCCTGTTTGTCCTTCCTATATAAAATTTGTTGCAGTCCTTACATATCAGTTTATAAACTCCTTTGCTGTTGAAAATGTTATTTTCTTCAATGTTATTGTTTATTATGTTGTTTAATTTGTTATTGGTTCTGTATGCTATTTTTACGTTTTTATCGGCTTTCTTTAGTGCATTGGCTAATTTTGTCGTTTCTTTTCCTGTGTATGTAAGTGTTATCCATGTTTTCTTGTTGTTGTCAGATTCTTTTTCTAGTTTAGTTATGTTGGTTATGTTGTTCTTCCTTTTTTGTTTTTTTACGAGCTTATCTATGAATTCTTCATTATAGCCATTGGTTTTTGCCATATACTTAATGTAGTTGAGTTCTTGGATATAATTGTCTTTGCTTAATGGGAGTTTCAACATTCTACTGACTAAGCTATTAAATGTACTAATTTTCTGTTGAAAAGGGTGTGTAGAATTTTTGTTTACGGCCAGAGCATTGTTTGTGGGTTTCCGGTAGATACCGATTTCTAGTTTATTGTTGTGTAGATTTTTGGTTATAGACAAATCTAAGTAGTTTATGCTGTTGTTAACTTCTATTTCTTCGGTGAAAGTGATTTTTTCATGCATGTTGTTTAGGTCTTGTAGTATTTCTTTTTCTTTTCTGTTTTCATTTTCATATATTACTAGTACATCATCGACATATCGTGTTATTAGTTTTATGTTGAATTTGTGTATTAGTTCCTCAAAATGTTTATTTTCCAGTTCTTGTAGGAAGATTTCTGCCATTATTCCAGATGTAGGACTCCCCATCGGGATCCCGTCTTCTTGAATAAATAGTTCATTGTTAAATTGGAAGTAATTTTGCTTTATTGTTGTTGTTATTAGTTTGTTTAACTGATTGATATAGTTATCTTCAAGTTTACTGTCTGTTAGTTTTTGTTTTATTATGTTTGCTGTTTCGTTTATCGGGATATTAGTGTACAGGTGTATTATGTCGAATGACGTCATTTTAGTATTCCTATTGATTTCTAAATGCATTTAGAAATGACGTCATTCGACATAAAAAACCTGTACACTAATATCCCGATAAACGAAACAGCAAACATAATAAAACAAAAACTAACAGACAGTAAACTTGAAGATAACTATATCAATCAGTTAAACAAACTAATAACAACAACAATAAAGCAAAATTACTTCCAATTTAACAATGAACTATTTATTCAAGAAGACGGGATCCCGATGGGAGTCCTACATCTGGAATAATGGCAGAAATCTTCCTACAAGAACTGGAAAATAAACATTTTGAGGAACTAATACACAAATTCAACATAAAACTAATAACACGATATGTCGATGATGTACTAGTAATATATGAAAATGAAAACAGAAAAGAAAAAGAAATACTACAAGACCTAAACAACATGCATGAAAAAATCACTTTCACCGAAGAAATAGAAGTTAACAACAGCATAAACTATTTAGATTTGTCTATAACCAAAAATCTACACAACAATAAACTAGAAATCGGTATCTACCGGAAACCCACAAACAATGCTCTGGCCGTAAACAAAATTCTACACACCCTTTTCAACAGAAAATTAGTACATTTAATAGCTTAGTCAGTAGAATGTTGAAACTCCCATTAAGCAAAGACAATTATATCCAAGAACTCACTACATTAAGTATATGGCAAAAACCAATGGCTATAATGAAGAATTCATAGATAAGCTCGTAAAAAAACAAAAAAGAAGAACAACATAACCAACATAACTAAACTAGAAAAAGAATCTGACAACAACAAGAAACATGGATAACACTTACATACACAGGAAAGAAACGACAAAATTAGCCAATGCACTAAAGAAAGCCGATAAAAACGTAAAAATAGCATACAGAACCAATAACAAATTAAACAACATAATAAACAATAACATTGAAGAAAATAACATTTTCAACAGCAAAGGAGTTTATAAACTGACATGTAAGGACTGCAACAAATTTTATATAGGAAGGACAAACAGGAGTTTTAACATCAGATTCAAAGAACATTTTCGAGACTTCATTCACGCAGAAGGTAAATCAAGCTATGCAAAACACGTTATCCATGAAGGACATCGCATGTTAAATATTGAAAACACTCTAACAGTAATGCACAGAGAAAATAATCCAGCGAAGATAAACGTACTCGAAGAGATGGAAATCATGAAAGCAGCTCACAACGACAGCCTGATAAACGAAAACGAACCCAATACATGCACCCCCTCTACCAGATCTTCAGTGAAACACCAGTTTTGAATCCTGCCGATGATGGGACAAGTCCCGAAAGCGCTACAGTTAAATGATAATTAAGTTGAGGAGACGGACCTTTCAGGTGAATATTCTATAATTTTATATTAATTTTGAATAAACCTCAACGGAACACATCATGAATCTTATAAAAGTTGATGTTTATTTTTGTAGTAAAGTCATATTTCAGTTATATTTCGAGATTTTTATAAGGCGTACCCAAATTTAAATAACCTAACGTATGTATGTCGCAAGTTGCATGGTCACATGTTTGAAGGTCGCTTCTTACATTTGGAAATTACTTGAAAGACCGGACTGTTATAAACCTGCTTTCATTATACAATAATGTGAAATAATGGAAAATGTATACGAATAAGCAATTAGTTTAAAATGTTTAATACATACATTAAATTATATTTTTTCTTTAGGGCTATATTTGAAAATGCATCCATATTTCCTTATTTTTAGGTCAGAGAAATCCTCCCGTACACATAAAATATGAACAAATCAATTTTATTTGGAAAGGAAAAGGAATAGGAAATAATGGATATAACGTGGAAGATGATTAAATATTTATGGGATCAAAACAAAAATAAACTAAGAAATGAACCAACAAAAAGGAAAAGAACTAAGCTCTACTCAACATAATTAAACTCGAAAACGAATCTGATAGTAAAAAGTAAATAATTGGATAACACTCTTATATACACAAAACGAAACTATAAAATTAGCTAGAACTTTAAAATAATACTTGGTAGAAGCATAAACATACCTTAAAATTAAAACAAATTAAATAATATAATGAACCATAGCCTAGGGTGTTAAAAAAGTAATAATTTCCTAGTAAAGGAATATACAAGTTAACATATAGAGAATGCAATACACTTTACACAGACAGAACCAACATAAATTTTAATATAATATTTAAAGAACATTTTAAAATTTTTAAATATGCATAAGACTAATGCAGTTACGCAAAACATGATAATTGAAACCGGTAATTGCATGAAAAAAAACTCGTACTATAATCCATAAAGTTTGAACAAAATATTAATCACTATATCCGTACTAATAATGCATACATTAGATTGATATTTAATCTCCATCATTATGACCATATAGCTCCTCCATTTGATGTCTTATCTTGGCTTCGTCCAAATAATTAATCGAAGAACTCTACATTCACTTGTCTTCCTATTTCAGGTTCTGGGCACACGCTTACAAAGTTATTTGTCAACACCTTTTTTTAATTTTCTGCTCATCACAATTTACTTTTGATACCACAGCACATGACTTGTTTATATTCTGAATGTTTCACAACTTCTATGGCTGGAGCATGGAACTTACTTCCCAGTCATGTTCGAAACTGTCTATCACTATTATTTTATGTATGAATTGATTATTGATTAATATTTTAAGATCTCCATAAAGAAAATGCTATCTAGATAATTATATTCAGCACTTTGCATATACAGTAAAACCTGTTTAATCAGGTACGTGAATAATGCGGAAATCTCTCCAATTTGAACAAATTCATTGGTCCCGGCGAAATAATAGTAATTTTACATGTATTTATTTTGCATAAAACGGAATCTGTCCAACGCGGAAACGGAAGGATATTTCTACAGGATTCATTTTAAAATGTTTATAAAGCGGAAAGACAGAGAAATAAATTAGTTTCCATATCATTGAATTCTTGTTAGGCCAAAAAAAGTATAAGGAATGTTTCCTGCCGTCGTGTGAAGCAAAGATTCTACCTGTACCTGAAATTTTCTCTCGGTCTCACTTCACACCCGTTATGCGAAATACGGACACCTGTCTTACAAATATCCATTGCACTGTAAATTCTTAAAATTAGTTTTAAGTTCTGAGACCGATATTTCCCAGGTAGCGTTCTGAATTTACGGAATAAAGATGGCTAAAACGTATGTATCATTGTCATTAAACGAAAAGTGAAAGTAATTGAAGGTACATCTCCAAATTTCCGGACCTATGCTCCAAAGTCAAGCTCTAGTGTAACTGTTTCTAAATCCCTAGGGAATAACTGTTTCGAGGCATCTTCAGGTTGGCTGGACAGTTTTTAAAAGACGACACAATGTAATGTGGAATGAAATTTGCGAGGAATTAAATGATGTGGACGAAAGTGTAATAAGTGAGCGAAAACCGAAACTGCATACTTTAATTTCAGGATATGCGCCTAAGAGACATTTTTAACGCTGACGGAAAGGGACTGTTTTTTCGCGCGTTACCTTCGAAGTCACTCATATATACGATACTTCACTTTTCAACGGCAGCAGAACTACAATTAATCCAAGGTACATAAAAAAGATATATGGGGTACTCTATAATTTAAAATTGCTTAATTCATTTTAGTATTCTTAAAATGCGGAATTTTGTCTAATGTGGAAAAAAATGGTCGCATGCGATTCCGCTTTGAGCATGTTTTAATGTATAAACATAAAAATTAATCTAAGATACTAATTACGACTTGTATATCTTACATTTTTAAAATATGTTTATTTTATTCATTGCTTTTGTTATTATTAATGATATTCTAGATTAATATTGTACACTTTTTAGACTCTACTTTAATAATATGTTATAATCATATTAATTTTATGAAACTTTGTATTATTTATTATTCGCTGGTTGACCGGAAGAGAAGGCCATATGGCCTTGGCTATGTCAGCTTAAATAAATCATAGTAATTGTGGATTTCATAAAAAACAAACAATTAAAATTATATGATCATGTAAAGAATGACAGAAGACAGATTCCCAAGAAAAATGCTAGAATGGGTGCCGCTAGGTAGAAGAAGGGCCAAAAGTAACGTGCATTGATGATGTTTTGAGCAGCGAGAGGGGAAAAAAGGATGAGCGGTGGAGATTAAAATGACAGAGATATATGCAAGAAAATTACAGTAGATTTAAGTTGACCGCAGTAAGATGTGAAACATTATGAAACCTGCTAAATAAACAAAAATATTATTAAAACTCGCAATAATGAGTATCGGTCATTTGCGGCAAATAAACAAACTAAGTCTGGCTTATTCATTGAAGATCAATTCTAGCAATTTACAAAATTAAATACAAAATTGTATCATAATTAACGTAGATAATCAGCTAGTGTTCAGCGTAAAGCCAAGTCAAAGGATGAAATGGAATGAAGTCTGTTTTATTAAAGATGTGTGATATAAGAGGCAGCCTCTCACAACATTACAGGAACAGATGAAATGAAACGAAGTGGTTAACATGGGTATGGAGATGTGGTGGAATGAAGTTCTTGGCAGGTAAACACGGTAGAAACCTCGATAAAAAAACTTCCGTGGTTCCAATTCGTCACTGATTATTCAAGATGGAGTGATCGACGCACTACCTCGGGACCCAGAGGTGGAGGGAGAGTGACTATACTGGCTACAATATAATCCAACTCTGTGATTAACACATGGGAATGTGAGGCCAGCTGCTGGATGAAAATTCAAATGCCTTCCAGGGTTATCGCGGCAGGGAAAAATCTTAGGTAGATATTGATTAATCAATGGTGATTGGGTGAAAATCCATATGTATTTAATAAATAAAATATTAAAAATTACAAAATTAATATTCTACAAAACTGTGACAGTACCTATTTCAACATATGCTTGTGAAAATTGGAAATTTAATATAAAAGGAGAATATAAGTAACAAAAATGAAATTATTCGTTCAGTAGCAGTCTACACATTGTTAGATAATAAATATAACGAAATACGACCCGAAATAATCTTCTACAGTATTATGGAGAAAATTAAATATCTAACTGCCTCCAACATATAGAAACATGATACCTAATAGACTCTCACAAATATTGCTTCACTACCCACCCAAAGGAAGAAGAAATATTGGGCGCCCCATAACTAGATGGAAGGTTACGGTCTCTTGATGTGGAAACAGGTCTATGGCCTAATTCCATGACATAGAAGAAGAAGAAGAACTATCAAAGTTTTATATGATTTTAATAAATATTCATTTTACTTAACATTCTTAATAGTTATTTAATTACACTGATAGAGTACACTGAAAGAACTGATACGAATGTTAAATAAAATAAATACTTATGAAAATCATATAAAACGTTGATAATCTCCTTTATTAAATAGATATTTATTGATAATAATTAGATATTGACAGTTTCAGTAGCCTGATTTTAATCAATGAAAAGACTATTTATCTTGAACCTCTAATATTTTGGTACTAAGCCACAAGACTAACAGGCCAACCTGGTTCCATGAGAGCTCGATGATGTTGATGCAGACGATATTGAGTTGTGGAAAGTATCGTGTGTAGGCGCCTGTATTTAAGATGCTTCCAGAATTTGTATCAGATCACGTGCTCTGCCTTCTAGATGGATCTGCTTGCTTCTTTTTAACAAGGGAAGTTAGAAATTAGTTTTATTGTACGCAACTTTAATCGATATAAGAAAAGTATAACATCTTTGTAGCAGCTTGCGGTACGTAAAATTCTCATACCTTAATTACCTTTGGCTACCGCTGTAACCTAAAATTCATCGAAATTTAGGCAACACACGACAACAGACTTATGCGATCCATAGGCAACATACATCACACTTTACTTCAATGCAGACAATTGTAATGCATTATCAATAATAACAATCTCAATATGGTCTTTCTTTTCGATCTTCAATTACATTATATAATAAGTAGTCTTGATTTGAGAATAAAGTTCTTAGGAAAGTTTTTGGACCAAAGAGAGATGAACAGACAGGTGAATGGAGAATTCTTGCATAACAATGAATTACATGGTCTTTATAGAAAGCCACATATAATAAGAACTGTTAAGTCTCATAGACTGCGATGGGCAGGACATGTGGCACGAATGGGAGTGAAAGACGTGCATGAAAGCTTCTTGTAGGAAAACCAGAGGGAAAACGCCCAGTTGGTAGACCAAGAATGAGGTGGGAGAATAACATTAACTATGATTTGAGTGAAGTAGATTATACAGGGATGATTGGAAAGCATTATCTCAGGGTAGGGATGTATGGAGAGCTTATGTCCGCGCGGCCATGAACCCTCGAGTTTGATAGTGCCAGTGAGTTAGTTAGTTAATACGTAGTCTTGATAAGTTGAATGGCCGGATAGTGTATTTCATGTCTGCAGGACCGGGGGGGGGGGTGAGCGCACGCGTGTGTATGTGTGTGGGGTTGTGTATGTATGTATGTGTGTGTTTTTCTCTTTTTTTTTAATTTGTTTTGTAGCATTTTTTAATTAATATTATACAGAATGAGACTTTTTTAATATCTATACACATGGTCTTTCATGTATGAGTGTAGATGTGTATTATTATGTATGTAGTGTACATATATATATATTTTTATTTATATACAGAATTTTAATGTTTACACATATTTCTGTGCCTAAAGTTTTTTCTTTTCCACTCGTCTCTCTCCTTCCAATCCATGTTCTCCAGTCATCTTGCTCTCATTCCAGTTCTTATTTCCTGCATCCACGAGTTTCGAGGTCTTCCTCTCCTCCTTCTTCCAGGTGGACACCATTCCAATGTTTTCCTGGGTAATCTTTCTTCTTGCATTCGTCGTACGTGCCCATACCAATTATATATATATATATATATATATATATTTTTTTTTTTCCACCGCTGTGGTCTCGAGGTTGCGTGCTGCCTTGTCACGCAGCGGGCCCGGGTTCGATTCCCGGTCGGGACAGATTCCTGGGTGAGGTTTTTTTCGGGGTTTTTCCTCACTTTTAAGACAAATGCCAGGAAGCTTAGGGCCCAACGGTCTCCGAAATATCATCCAGCCATCATCAATCCTTCACCGGTGTGGAAAGCAACGGGAAGCTACCACCACCCATAATTCCTTAGTAAAGCTGCAAAGCATAGCATAAAAATGCTTTGATTGTAGTGAAAGACCTGCCCTCAGGCAGAACTACGGTGAAATATATATATGTTGTTTTGATACAGGTTTGTAGCCATGTATGTATTTTTTTATATTATGATTAATTTTATTTTTTATTCATGGAAAAATAATGCACGTACGGCCAAAATGGCCCGTGCGCAATGTAAATGCATATGTATTTCCTTTCTTTTGAAATAAGGCAATAAATTACATTCCACCATCCACCATTATACAATAGACATTAAAGACAAGCATCATTACTACATTCGAGGCCGGAAAACTTGAATATAAACCTTGGCACTCCCACCATTACTTGCCCTAATACATCTTCCGTGCTAAGTTCCAGTTGTAATGTAATCAAACCAGATGTATGACTGCATTTTCATTGGTCCAATAATGTTTATATTTTTAAGCGTGTAAGATGCTGTAGTTTGCTCTCTAAAACAATATGTCTTCTGACACATATTGCTACCTTATATGCAGCGGGCCCTGTTTAGATCCCCGGTCCGGACAAGTTTCCAGGGTGATTTTATTTTCTCATCTGTATGACAAATATAAGGAATCCTTACAGCACAAATGGTCACCAAATTCATCTGGCCATCACGGTCATCCATATCATATTCATTTTTTCAATAAGGATTTGTGAATGAATGACGTGTTCGTGTCTTAAATCGTCGTGTTGTCTCGGTGGTGACCCTGGTGTTGAGTTGAATATTCATCCGGGGAGGACCTCCATGTATTCTGGGTCAAAAAAATGTGTGTGATTCAGAATTTCAAATCATGTCCCGACAGGTCTTGTCCCTGTAAGGGTAGGGTGGCTTACAAAGGGAGAGGTTAAATAAGGCAGAAAGGGAGAGAAACTCCATAGAGGGATAGATCTAGGCGGCCCTTAGCTTGTCAATCGGTTGCTGGCCTCTCACATTCACATGTGTTAATCACAAAGGTGACATGTGGTCGACATGTCTGATCCCCCAGCCGTTATATCTGATTTTCTCAATCTGGAGTCGCTACTTATTGTAGCTCCCCAATTTCTCATGGGGACGGTCTCTTACAGGGCGAACGTCCATGAGAAAATTGCTTCGTCAATAGGAACTCGAGAGGTGATATTTTAATTGTATTATCATTACTGCTATAATATCCTATATATTGAATGACGATACTTTTTGTTCGTGAGAGACCTGAAAATAAATTAATGTTACATTCATTGTTATCATCATTAATTAAATAACTCACTCGCACCATAGGTCATGGCCATGCGAAACATATGCTCTCCACCCTTATCCCGAGTTGTTTTCCAATCATCCCCTGTATAATCTACTTCCCTCGAATGATGATTAATGTCATTCTCCCACTTCATTCTTGGCCTACCTACTGGGCATTTTCCTGGTTTTTCTACAAGAAGTTTCCATGCCCCTCGTTCATTCCCTTTTATGCCAAATGTCCTGTCGCAGTCTATGAGACTCAAATGTTCTTATTACTCGTAGGCTATATCTGGTTTCCCATAATGATCATGTAGCTCACTGTTAATGAGTCTTCTCCATTCGCCTGCATTTTTTACAAGAAGGGATAAAATTACAAATACTAAAATAAGCTAATGACAAATGAGGGAAATTTTGAGGAAGTGGCTGAATTCAAATACCTAGGAACAATAATCACAAATAGGAATGAATGCATAATGAAATTAAACATAGGCTCAATTCTGGAAATGCGTGCTATTATGCATTGCAGAGACTCTTGATGTCCCAACTCCTTTCAAAAACCGTTAAACTGAAAATATACAAATCTATTATTCTACCAGTTATATTATATGGATGCGAAACATGGACTCTTACTTTAGGGAGGAAAGGAGATTACAAGTATTTGAGAATAAAGTACTTAGGAAAATTGTTGGACCAAAGAGAGATGAACAGACAGGTGAATGGAGAAGACTAAATAACAATCTACATGTTCTTTATAGAAAGCCAGATATAATAAGAACAGTTAAGTCTCGTAGACTGCGATGGGCAGGACATGTTTCACGTATGGGGATGAAAGACTTGCATGGAAGCTTCTTGTAGGGAAGCCAGAGGGAAAAACGTCCAGTTGGTAGACCAAGAATGAGGTGGGAGAATAACATTAACTATGATTTGAGGGAAGTAGATTATACAGGGAATGATTGGAAAGCATTAGCTCAGGATAGGGATGTATGGAGAGCTTATGTCCGCGCGGCCATGAAACCTACGGGTTCGATAGTGCCATGTGAGTAAGTAAGTAAATAAAATCAGAGAAATAATGTATGTTCAACAAGTTATTATAGAATGAACACTGAAATGGTTTGACTACGTAAAGAGATTATCAGATGGCAACAAAAAAAGGGGACACCGGGAAGAACAAGTGCATTCAAGGAGTTCATAGGAGTATGATGCTGTCGAGAGGAATAACAGATCGTGATGCAGAGGATATAAATTTATGGAGGGGTAACATTTACAATGGGTTGTAGGAAAACTAGTTTGGTGGAGCAAAAATATTAAAAAAAAAACAGAAAATTACAAATATATCATCATCATCATCACTCTAGGGATTAGGCAATTGCCCGTTCCGACTTCATAATGCTTCATAACCCAACGTCATTCTAGGTCTTCCAACATCACGTCTTCCTCTTGCTTGATAATTTCTTGCTAAACAATGGATACAAATATATCAAACCATAATTCAGAGCATTTTAACATATGGTTGCTGAAGTCTGTCAAATTCCTGCCAGGGAAACGAAAATAATTTTAAGTACAGGTGTGGATGTTTTAAGAAGATCAGCTGGAAAATCTAGAATGGATAGAATACGAAATAAAGGAAATAAGGGATATTATGGGTGTAGAAAAGGAGCCGGACATCGTAGACATTATAGAAAAAGAAAAATATTACAGTGGTATGACCATGCCAAAAGAATGCCCAGAGCAAAGATTGCCTAAAATTGTTATGGAATGAATTCCAATGGAAAGGAGAAAGAGAGGAAGACCAAAGAAAACTTGGATAGAAGGGGTACAAGCAGCTATGTATATCAGAGTATTGGAGGAAGATCATTGGATGGACAGAGAGGAATGGCGTGTTTGGTTTTCTGGAAGACGACGGCAGCTGCCATGATACCGGATAATGATGATGATGATGATGTGAAAAACTACTCTATTGTAGAGAAATTCCTAATAAAGGAGATACGTTACAGGATATACTCTAAGAGACCACATTCCTAGTGAAACACATTAGGCAAGAACTCAATTGTTTTAATCTAAATGAAACAAAATGTTCACCACTGTGGTCTCGAGGTAGCGTGCTGCCTTGTCACGCAGCGGGCCCGGGTTCGATCCCCGGTCGGGGCAGTTTTTCTGGGGTGAGGTTTTTATCGGGGTTTTTCCTCACCTTGTAACACAATGCCAGGAAAAACATTAAAGGCCCAAACGGTCCCCGAAATCATATGGCCATCGTCCTTATCATTATCATCCCTTACCATTATCATTATCTTCATCATCCTTCACCGGTGTGGAAAGCAACGGGAAGCTACCACACCTACACAATTCCCTAGTAAAGCTGCAAGCATAGCATAGCATGAAATGCTTTGATTGCAGTGAAGGACCTGCCTTCGGGCAGAATTACTATGGAAATGAAACAAAAATACAAAACTATAAACAAAAATGACATGAACATATTTTAAGAATGGACTCTTCCAGGCTAACAAAACAAGCACTGTTGTACAACCTCAAGGCTATAGAGATGTGGGACGTCCTAGAAGACGATGGGAAGATGAATTTTGAGAGCGGAATGGCCCGACGGCCTCCTACCACGAAGATGTTGATTATTATTATTATTATTATTATTATTATTATTATTATTATTATTATTATTATTATTTATTTTACCGGTATTTCATAAAATAATTAGTCAATTAAAGGATTTTTACTAAGTATATTAAATGAATTAAGCAAATGTAGGGCCTATATAGGACGATAAATTGCCAAATTGAATTATACTTTAGCGAGTCTCCGTATTTTTAATCTTGAATGCGTAAACGTAGAGATGAGAAGAACTTGTCTGACCTTATTGTACGGGCGCGAAGCAAGAGAGAGAATCAGAACGGAATAAGTCAGGAAAACACAAGATTTGTGTCAAAATGGTATCTGTTACTTAAGGTTATACATTCTTCAGGAGATTGTCGGTTGATATGTTGAAGTATTCCACCCGTGTTACCACCAGCGGACATAGGACATGAGGCTGGCTAGTACGTGAGCAGTTTTAAGAAAATGTTACTTCTGACTTCTTCACAATTCAATGAAGGATATGTTGAAAGTGAAGGCATGTACATACAAGATACGTGATAACATATCTAACTTTCCAGACGTATAATTCAAGCGGTTTACCAAAGACTGCATATGATGTTGTATACAGAATTGAGAAAAAAATACATATATTGACAAAATAGGCTACTATTTTAAAATTACAAACAAACTATTTTAATACTAGAAACAATGATCTAAGAGTGCAGAATGGCAAAGATGTGAGGCCATCAGCCGGATGGTAGGCTAAGGGCCTTCTAGGCCTGTCGCATCATGGAGGTTTACACAACACACACACACATACAAACACACACACACGTTCGCGCACACACACACACACACACATATATATATATTATTTATTTATTTTAATCAAGAAAGTTTTCTAGGCTTTTCGCGTCATGGATTCAAGGTCGGCATCTGGCCACTGATTCTTATGTTTTGACATGATCCCACATGCCATTATCATTGCTGGATAATCCGCGAAAATCTACAATATAACACCACACACCACACACACACACACACACACATATATATATTATATATTATATAATATATATATATATATATATATATATACACACACACACATTCCTCTTCTCTCTTTTTTACTCTCCTCTCTCTCTCTCTCTCATCTCTCTCTCTCTCTCTCTCTCTCTCTCTCTCTCCATATATTATATATATATGTATATGACAGGCTTACCTGTTATAGTAACCACTAAAAGGCAGTTGCTTCTCGTGTAAATTGAGAATGATGTATGTGTTATATATATATAATATATATATATATATATCAGAAAACTGAATATTTGTGTTAGGATTTCTGAGTGGCTCAGTTTGTTAGATTGCTAACGTATAGAGTTAGAGATCTCGGGTTCAAATCCCGACTCAGGCGTTTATTTTTCTCTTTTCATGTTATAATTGGCCTTCTTTGCTGAATGTGAAAAAATATAGTTATAACATATATATATATATATATATATATAGATAAACTATTTGCTAGAGTAAACTAAAAAAAAAGGCAATTTCATCACGTGTCTTTTGTTGCAAGAGAGGGTGGAATATTCCCTTTTAGTTGAGGGATATGTTCTTGTCCGTCGGGTAGTAGACATGACGTCCCACACTCTAGAGAATATCTAGCAGATTGAAATTCATATGCCAGACATTCACAAACTGCATTAATTAGCAAGTGTAATACGTCGGGACTGGAAGCGTTTTTATTTTCATTATATTATTGTACCTCACACTCTCTATAGAGAGAGAATGTAGACTAATTTTTATAACTGTAATCCATGCTATGTTCGAATTAAACAGATGGAACATAACTCCCTGATTAATGTAACACATTTCAACATTTACATTAATTGTTTGTGTTTGTCGTCAAGAAACTTCTAGCATGGCTACTGTTAACAACAGGGTTATCAACACATAATAAAAACTTGCTAAAACCAATTCCTAAAATGATTCTAAATGGCCAAATTGATATTTTTTTTAGTGGAGCAGTCAGTGTTTTAAAACTTAAAGTGGACTTATCAATTTTGTACCACTGACTACATTATGAATATAAAGTTTACTTTAAGAAATAAATTTCTTACAACGAAAAATTCTGTAATTCTTAATTTTTAAACTATTTTATATATATATATATATATATATATATATATATATATATACTCCTCTCATATATACATATAGCATTATAGACTAGAGCCTCTTCTTTATTAATACATAATCTGATTACTTGATTAGTATACCATCTGGGGACGTCCACGTTTGTTTACGTTTTCCATGGGAAGAAGGTCTCATTGTGCTTTTTTTTTTTGTGATGGCAAAATCTATCAATCTCTATCTGCTATTATTACAGACTTTATATACAATAAGTATATTAAAATTAAAATGACTAGAAGTGGCTAAAGAAATGGCAACAAATGACCAAAAAGCCATTAGTGGTGTTTATTCACAAATTTGTTACTAGTTATGTTTTTTTTTTTCAAAATGACCACAACTAACATAAACGGTTAAATTGGCAACACTAGTTAAGTCATTTGAACAGTATCTATTGCGCATGTTCGAGCGTACGGTATATGCGTTAATATGTCAATAAAGAAAGTATAGTTTTGATAAATTTATTATTAAATTATTTTTGTAAATTTATAATTCAATTTCGCCATTTATAGAGGTAAACGTCCACCGCTGTGGTCTCGAGGTAGCGTGCTGCCTTGTCACGCAGCGGACCCGGGTTCGAATCCCCGGTCGGGGGCAGTTTTTCTGGGTGAGGGTTTTTATCAGGGTTTTTTCCTCACCTGTAAGACAAATGTCAGGAAACTTTAAGGCCCAAATGGTCCCCCGAAATCATATGGCCATCATCATCATCATCCTTCACCGGCGTGGAAAGCAACGGGAAGCTACCACACCTACAATTCCCTAGTAAAGCTGCAAGCATAGCATGGAAGTGCTATGATTGCAGTGAAGGACCTGCTCTCTGGCAGAATTACTGTGGATGGATAGATGGTGAACGATCGTCCAGCTTTGGGTAGCATGTGGTCAGCATGCCGGGTCCCTCAGCCGTTATAGCTAGTTCTTTTCAATCTGAAAAAAAACTACTCTTATTTATATTATTTATTTATTTTATTATATTTTTTTTTTATTATTGATTTCGTACATACTCAATGATGGATAAATCATATTTGAAGAGAAAAATTATACGCTCAGACCGGGACTTGAACCCGGGACCCTTGGTTCTCTAGACCAAGTGCTCTACCAACTGAGCTACCTGAGCAAATACCGATCTAAACGCAAATCTTTCTCTATATACATTGTAATTCCCATCCACCAAATGCTGTGAAGCCATGCTTCTTCTATCTTGCAAATGGCGGCTCCTTTATTAAGAAGACATATTTAGGAATTATACATTACAAGCCAGTACGGCTTTTTTCCAAGTTTTTATTATTGATTTCGTACATCTCAATGATGGATAAATCATATTTGAAGAGAAAAATTATAACGCTCAGACCGGGACTTGAACCCGGGACCCTTGGTTCTCTAGACCAAGTGCTCTACCAACTGAGCTACCTGAGCAAATACCGATCTAAACGCAAATCTTTCTCTATATACATGTAATTCCCATCCACCAAATGCTGTGAAGCCATGCTTCTATCTTGCAAATGGCGGCTCCTTTATTAAGAAGACATATTTTAGGAATTATACATTAACAGCCAGTACGTGCTTTTTCCAAGTTTTTATTATTGATTTCGTACATCTCAAGTGGATAAATCATATTTGAAGAGAAAATATTACGCTCAGACCGGGCCTTGAACACGGGAACCCTTGGTTCTCTAGACCAAGTGCTCTACCCAACTGAGCTACCTGAGCCAAATACCGATCTAAACGCAAATCTTTCTCTATATACATTGTAATTCCCATCCACCAAATGCTGTGAGCCTTGCTTCTATCTTGCAAATGGCGGCTCCTTTATTAAGAAGAACATATTTAGGAATTATACATTACAGCCAGTACGGCTTTTTCCAAGTTTTTATTATTGATTTCGTACATCTCAATGATGGATAAATCATATTTGAAGAGAAAAATTATACGCTCAGAACCGGGACTTGAACCCGGGACCCTTGGTTCTCTAGACCAAGTGCTCTACCAACTGAGCTACCTGAGCAAATACCGATCTAAACGCAAATCTTTCTCTATATACATTGTAATTCCCATCCACCAAATGCATTTGGTGGATGGGAATTACAATGTATATAGAGAAAGATTTGCGTTTAGATCGGTATTTGCTCAGGTAGCTCAGTTGGTAGAGCACTTGGTCTAGAGAACCAAGGGTCCCGGGTTCAAGTCCCGGTCTGAGCGTATAATTTTTCTCTTCAAATATGATTTATCCATCATTGAGATGTACGAAATCAATAATAAAACTTGGAAAAAGCCGTACTGGCTGTAATGTATAATTCCTAAATATGTCTTCTTAATAAAGGACCGCCATTTGCAAGATAGAAGCATGGCTTCACAGCAATTTGGTGGATGGGAATTACAATGTATATAGAGAAAGATTTGCGTTTAGATCGGTATTTGCTCAGGTAGCTCAGTTTGGTAGAGCACTTGGTCTAGAGAACCAGGGTCCCGGGTTCAAGTCCCGGTCTGAGCGTATAATTTTTCTCTTCAAATATTATTATATTTATTTGTTTTATTTAACCTGATGGGTAAGACCCGTAAGGTTTTCTTTTACACTTCATCAGGGTGTAATTATACATACAAATAAGAATTTATGAATTAATGATACAAATTTATATAGACTACATAATATAAACTTGACAAGGGAAAGAAAGAAAAGTAATAATAATAATAATAATAATAATAATAATAATAATATAATAATAACAAAACTATTAATATATAATTAGATTAAGTAAATGGATTGGTAAAGAAAGTTAAAATATAAATGAATAATAAAAGTATACATGGGAACACGTTATATATTATATTGTCTGAGGAAATATGAAGTGAGTTTCTTTTTAAAGTGTTTTTGAGTTGGCAGTCCTTGATATACGAAGGGAGGGAATTCCAGAGTCGGGTGGCTCAAAGAAGGAAGGATGAGAATAGTTTTTGGCAGCTGCCCAAATTGCTTATGATGCTGGTTAGGCATCGGTCCCATACTGAGAGTTACTAAAGTTAACTTTTTAGTTAAAAATTAACTATTGCAATATACACATTGGATTTTAATACTAACTATTGTGCAGTGGTGTCCAGATATTGAGAAATATGGCATTGTTCTTGTTTACAACTAGGTTATTCTGACTTCATTTTTTTTAAATTATCAGAAGTTTTCATAGGTCCTATATCAAGTTTTGTATACTGGCCCAATTCACAATAATAGCACTGTTTTCAGGAGAGGAGTTTAACACATTCTGACCATAAAATTTACAATTTGAAGTGTGAAACCAATATAGAAGAGGAGTTAGAACTTCATGGATACTAAACATATAGTATTTTTTAAATTTGGGTTAGAAAAACCTGATTCTAAATAGGCGATGTAGTAAATGTTTTTCTAAATATCCGCTTTGGACCTATATTAGGTCCTTTTTAGTTTCTTCCTACTTTTATAGTATTCTTGTGTAGCAGACGCTCATGTAATGGGAATTTAGGAAAAATGCCCTCCAGGAGATGAAACAAATTCCGTATCTAGAGGTATATAAGTTTGGGGATCGATACAGTTCTAATTGTTATATCGTTTTTTCTTTTTCTTGGTTTCTCCCTCCTTCTTCCCTCTCTTTATTTTCTTCTCCTTCATCTCTACACATTTCCTTCCTATAATTGATTTACTTTTTTTTAATTCATCCATCATATTTCTTTTTTTCTTGGATTCTCTTTATTTTTCATTTCTTTACATCTAATTTAGTTGCCTTTTTTATTGATTTCTGTCATTTTGTATATATATATATATATATATCTTTGGGTCAAATTTAGTTTTGCCCTTTCTCACGTCCAGTAAATAACTCATTCGTTTTCCTATTCATTTCTTGTTAGCGAATTCCATATGAATGGATTATTAACGTTAGTCTCATGAACATATTTTTGTTAAAATTACGAATATTTATCGGTCAATATTAGCAGACATCGAAAATGACCATGGTGTCATTATGTAACATTCAAGAAATTATGGATCGGCAGCCATCTTCAACAGTGCCCAGCCTCAATCCCACAAAGAAACCGATTGATACTGGAAGCCAGTTGAATATGTCCCGTTTTTTAATTTTTTTCAGTTCTGTTTGTTTAGTTAAATACACTTTGTATGTAATTGGACATTAGATAAATATATATATATATATATATATATATATATATATATATTTTTTATCACCTATGTTTAATTTATGGCTTTGTAATAAGTAATATCTCGAGTGATTTCCGATTTATCTAGAGGATTTCGAAATCAAAAGTGGCATTTGTTAGGACTATTTAACGAATAAATTAAGCTGTTTACTCAAAAATCATTATTTAAATACTTACCGGTATTTTAAATTGTTTATATAATTTAATGTAAAACGCGATGTTTGAAAACAAATCAGAAATGTGAGGTTATGTTCCTTCACTGCAACTTGATCATACTATTTATTGCCAAATAGGATCGCAATATTGTAAGAGTGCACACTAGTAGAGAAATAATGAAACATATCAAACTGTATATTTATACATATTATAGGGTATTCATTTATTTTTTTAGTAACAACTCAGTAAAATGAAGGAATCTGTTCATTATTCACTATATTCGATGTATTTGTTGGAGAAAAATAATGCTCTGACCTGTTTAGAATATTAAAAAGGAGGAGCTTTCTTTATCACAAAAGCAGGAGCTGATAAATAAAAATCGATAAAGAGCGAGGTGAAACACGACTGTGATTGGTTGTAGAACAAAATTCATTGAAACGTGATTGGTCATTGACTACCATTTGGGGCATGAGTTAAATAGTCAGACAATTTATATTAACGATAAATGTATTATTAGCGGTTACTCTATTTATTGACTTAATTTTTGTAAGTACTTGAAAATATATCCTCATTATATTTATCAATAGTCCTAACTATATTTAATACTCGATTCAAACTATTTAGATTAGCTTCTACCACAATGGTGGGATACTTATAGATCGTCCGCCAATTCAAAGTTTGCTCGCGCCAACACGGTGGAAACATGTTACTCTCCCGACAATTCAAAGCTGACTAGGGATGCAAACGATACATCGATGTTTTAAAATATCGAGGTATCGTTCATAAACATCGAAGATTGACGATATATCGCTATTTTTGAACGATGTTTTATGAACGATATTTTGTCATGCCTAGCGCCATCTATTGTATTATTTACGCTGCTCATTCGCTTCCACATCCACTCGCGTACATTCTTATATTTAGCATCTCGTTCTCACTCTCAATCGCTCAACAACGGCCATTTTTTGTTGTTTGACAGATGCATATTAAACGTAAAAATAAAACAAATACAGCATATCGTCCCCTGTAACTCATATAAAAGCAGATGCTTCAGAAATGTGGGGTGACATGAAAGGTTTATTTCCTGGGCTGTATAAACTGGCGATGATATATTTGCCTATCGGAGGAACGTCGGTGCCCAGGGAACGGCTGTTTTCAGGGGCTGGTACTAGGATTACCCAAGAAAGATACAGCTTACTAGGCACAAGATTGTCAATATTGTTCTTACATTCTATTTGCCGAAATATTTAATAAACATTTTCAACATTATTTTGTGGTTTTAATGTTTTTTAATATAAACATCGATATATCGATCATAAATATCGATGTTTTCGACATATCGAATCATAAATATCGATGTTTTCGATATCGATATTTTACTTTTGAAAACATCGATGTTATAACATCGACGTTTTTTTTATGAGCGATGTTGCATCCCTAAAAGTGACTCTATTTTGAAAGTATTTAAGCCTATAATAGAGAATGCTATTATATCGCGTGACTTCAGTCTTTAATTCTATTAGTCACACTTTAAAATTTTACATATTTCAAACTTAGGGCAGTAGCCGAACGGTTAAGGTAGGAAGCCTTGGCACATAGCTACGGGACTTGCGCTGTTCGAGTCTCCATGGGGGGAAGAAATTTTCTCCTGGTATTTCGGCCAGTATGGGGACCGGTGCCCACCCAGCATCGTGAGGCAATTGGGTAGCTACAATAAGTAGCGGCTCCAGGTTGAGGAACCAGCTATAACGGCTGGGGGACTCGACATGCTAACCACATGTCACCCCTACACTGGCTGTTGATCATCTACCTCTGTGATTGGCACATGTGGATGTGAAGGGCCAGCAGCCGGCTGGTAAAAGGGCAACCGCTGAAAAGTGGAAAGACCCTCAATCAATCGGAGGGCAGTTATAAAACTTAATTTCAAATTATTTCACGTTAATCTTAAAAACCAGTAGATTTCAAGAGTTTAAAATTAAAATATTTGTTGAGTATTTAAAATATTAACCGTTTCTTAAGTATTTTTATAAGTAAATTCACACACAATAAAGCTTGGAGTAATAATCTTACACTAATTTAAATTATTTTTAAAGTTAAATACTTTATGTTCACTATTAAGAAATTCTACTTACATATCTAAGATTTAATAAACTATAATCCTTAATAAAATTACGAGGAACTAAATCTCCCAGCTTCAACAGATAAACAGAATGAGTGAATTGAGTTGGTTTTTACAGCCATTTCTCAATTTAGTTTTCCCCTCTCTTCATCCCATAATTAATTTACTTCTACGCATTTTTCTTCTACCGTCCTTTCTTTCCTCGCATTTCACTTTCTGGTATTCTTTTCTTTCTCTAATTTTAAAAAGTTTCTCTCTTTCTTTATGTCATTATTTCGATACCTCTCTCAGAATGTAGTAGGTGAATGATGTATGTATATTATATTATGATGAGAGTTCACTTTACGTCCTGAAGAGGCGCCACTTCAGGCGAAGCACCTCACACAAGTGATAATATACAGCGTATCATAAAAAATAATAAACTCCTGTTATTGTATGCTCAAGTTGGGCAAAATAATAAATGTAAAAATAGTAGCTTCAGCTCACGCCATCACGCGATTTATCTCTCTCACATACATGCACTACATACACCCTTCAATGTTACTCAACTTGTGGGTCGCGTAACTCAGCTGCATTTACCCGCCAACATAATAATAATATAATATAATAATAATAATAATATAATAATAATAAGCAGCTAAGATGTGATATTTAAGAAATATAGCAGGATGTACTCTGCTGGATAAGAAAAGAAATGAAGATATAAGAAAGGAACTAAATATTTTCAAACTTACAGACCGAATAATTAAATATAGGAACGACTGGAAAGATAATATTGATAGAATGCCAGAAGGGAGATTTCTAAATTATTGCTAAATTATAAACCACACGGAAGGAGAAATGTTGGACGCCCACACAGAAGATGGCCTGAACAATTTTAACAATTCTAGCTTTCATGGAACCGGAACGAGCTAACAGGCTTAATCCGATGATGATGATGATGATGATGATAATAATAATAAAATGTTATATATATTATATTACAATACGTTATTATAATTAGAGATGGAATCATTCCTTTTTTAAAACATCAGCGTATGGTTGATGATGCCGTTGTTCATGTCAGAAGGAAGGGGTTAGAATAGTTTTCTACTCGTATGTCTTCTGGTTATTAACAGTTTAGAATAACATTTTACATTACTTATATTTCACTCCAAATGTTCTAAAAAGTCAGTGAATAACTTGTATATTCCACCGAAGTATATATACTTTGTAAGTCTGATCCTGCTCTTGTTTACATCTCACATTTGTTTATAGAGTTCAGAGTCACCTCTGCTGTATGGTAGAAGCTTAGTCAACCTCGCGTCACTGGAAGGAGAGGTTTCATATCTAATTATAATGCGTGGGTAGCGTAGTGGTTAAGGCACTGAGCTACAGCCGGAAGGTCGAGGGTTCAAGTCCCGGTGGGGTCAGGATTTTTAAACTGACCCAAACCTTCTGGCGGCACTATGGCCCTGGGGTCGACTCAGCCTCTAACGGAAATGAGTACCAGACGCTTGTTCTGGGGGTAAAGGCGGCCGTCACGCAGGGCTGACAACCCGGCTGACATCAAGTGCCGATTGTCCAGAAATAGTGGGAGCCTTAACCTCCTACTGCCCCAAGGGCCTCCTGAGGCCTGTAGTGGGATTACTTTACTTTATTATAAAATATCTAGCTATGGGAGTTCCAACTATGTCATATGGATCAGGGACATTTACCTTGAGATAAAATCAACTCCGAAAAATCCAAGTGACTAAGATGAGACTGCTACGACCTGTAGCGTGATAGACTCTTTTTGATCATTAACGGAATGTTGACAACCGAGAAGAATACTCCGTAAACATCACAGCCATCACTGAACCCTTAAATGTTTACCGAGATAATTGATACGGACACAAATCACGGATCCCAGAGAGAGACTACCTCAAAAGCTGTTTAACCTACAGAACTAACGGGAGGAGAGATCCTGGAAGGCGAAGAAGTGATTGAGAGACCACCCCACTTGAAGCGGAACAAGCCAGAAGGCGTAACCATTGATAGTATTTGAAACTATATCCTATTACGTTAGTTCTATCTACATTTTATACGGATCACAAAGCTTGTTTCTAACTACATCAAAGAAGCAGCAAAGATAAACGTACTTCAGAACTCTAGAAGGATACATTCTCTTTTGGCCAGTATACATATGAATGTATTCGTTAGGAATTAAGCATTTTAAGTGCATTAGGAATAATTGACGAATATAGATCAAATTGGCATTTACATGTACAACGAATGCAACCAAGACGTTAAAACAAGTATTCTGAAGATGGAATGGATCAAATGGTCCATTTCATGAAGCCTGTGATGATAATGATCATGTTTTAGGAATATTCTGGACTCTAATGTTGATTCACCCACAATCCAAAATGATTTGTCGCCAGAAAGCTCTGACTTCTTTCTTAAGATTCCGTAATTCGTCATACTCTAACCATCGAATGCACTCTTGGTCTATCTCTTCTCTTCCTTCCTCTAGCCTCCCATTTAAGGACCTTCTTTGACATTTTTTCCTCTTCTATTCGTATGAGGTGTGCATGATACCTCAAATATTTTTTTTCAAGTATGTTCCTTTTGACTTGCATAATTTTTCTTATTGTACTATTCCTGATTATAGGCCTATCTGGCCTTCAATTTCGCGTAAGAAAATGATGATCTTGATGATAATAATAATACTGGGCTGTAACAAAAGTGGTGGCAACACTGCTGTACAAACGAAACTAGACGGAGTTTATTGTTGTAACTTCTGTCACATGTTAATATATGTCTGACCTATCTTACAGTAAATGGGCTCGTTCGTAAATCTCAAAGCGCACGCTCTTTGGAGAGAGAAAGTTACTCTCCTCTGAGTTGCCGCTTTAAGCTGTTGCGTTTCGCCATATTTACAAAGCAGGAACAGCGACCTTGGTCCATCGCTGTGGTTCGAGGCAGCGTGCTGCCTTGTCACGTGGCGGCTCTGGATTCGATCCCCGGTCGGGACACATTTTCTGGGTGAAGTTTTTCGGGGTTTTTCCTCACCTGTAAGACAAATCTCAAGAAACATTAAGGCCCAAACTGTCCCGAACATCATGGGGACATCATAATAATCATCATTGATATTCACTTTAGATTAAGTTTAGGATTAATGATTCTCCTGGCGCACCGCTGTCATCACTCATCATATCATCAGGGCAGCTCAACCTCGCCTTCTAAGGACTCCAATCTTAGAAGTCGGTTACAATTATGTTAATGCCAGGAGAGAATACCAGAAATGTCCAAATGACAACCCTGGGGCACTGAATAAGAAGAAAAGCTATTGCATTTGTATAGCTCGCCTGAGTATATTAATTTAAATATTACATTTATGAAATGTAATATAATCTATAAAGTTTCGATTGAAAAATTATAATTATTCTGCGTATGTTTTACGATAAATGATCTGTAATAAAAAAGGAGACGTTTTGTTTTTGTGCTGTGAAAGACGAATGACAGAATTAAAAAAAAACCTTGGAACAAGGAGGGAAAAATAAGGAAGTTAGTATTCCTTGTGAAGTATTCTTATTTTTTATCAAGGGGATATTAATTTGAGAGTTTTTTGCTTCGTGTTGAGAGCACCTGTTTTTGTGTAAGTTGAAAATGTATTTATCATGTTTTCAGCTAATCTCTTTGCTAACTCGGAGTTTCCCTTCATCTCTTTTTTCTATTATACAGTCTTTTCTTATTTTATTTACTCTTCTCTCTTCACCCTTCTGTATCACAGAAAAAAATATTTCCTCACCTTTACTATCATATACATTTATCATTTAGAGAGATTTATAAAAAAATATGCTGAAAACTTCAAGTATGCATTTCATTTAAGCACGCACACACACGCGCGCGCACCCACCCACCCACACACACACACACACACACACACACACACACATAAATACACACACAAATATATATATATATATATATATATATATATAATATATATATGGTATGATAAAAAAATAAATGCCTGGACGGGATTGAGATCCGGGTTCGAATCCCGTCCAGGCATTTATTTTCTTATCATAATATATATATGTGTGTGTGTGTGTGTGTGTGTGTGTCGTCAAGTAGTTACGTCCCTTGCCTCTAGTCCTAAGGGTCGCAGTTCAAATCCAGCCGGAGTCGATGATTTTTATTATGGCAAAAATTTAAAGAGAAGTCATTAGGGAGGAACTTTAAAACCGTGGTTCCCCAGTCTGAAGATTTTTCGGCTCAGAAAAGAATCTCAAAACCTAAATTAGTGCCTCTGAACACAATATAACCGACCTTTCCTATCCAAGCAATACTTTAGTTCCCTACTAAAAGTCCCATTGAAGCGATGTGCTCACATCATGTCACCCACTGACATCTGTAGGGAAATAAGTGTAATGAAATTAACTTAGTCAAGAAGCTCTCGCTGGAGCATATCACAAAAAAATCACGACTAAAGTTCGTAAAATCCTAAGGTTCCCAGCAAATGAGTGTATTCTAACTTAGCACATGCATCCACGAGGGACGTAGGGGGCGCGCGCGCACACGCGCACACACATACACACACACACACATACACATATATATGCATAGTTAAAAAAATGTATTGGGTTATCCGCGTCTGGATTCAAGGTTGGCCTCTGGCACTGATTCCGACGTTTCGACATGATCTCACATGCCGTTATCCTTATATAAAAGCGCATATGGGATCATGCGAAGAAACATCGGAGTCAGTGGCCATAGGCAACGGCGAATCCATGACGCAGAAAACCCAAGAAACCTTTCAGAATCATACTTATATCCACGAAAGTCTAATATATATATATATATATAATATATAATATATATATATATATGGAATGATAAGAAAAATAAATGCCTGGACGGGATTCGAACCCGGATCTCTGAGTCTGTACCTCAGCGTGATATCCATTACACTACCAGGCGAATCCAATTCAAACACTTATTTTTCTTATATATGTTATTATATATTATTATATATATGAGTATTATAACATCTATAAAGCGTCACTGCTATAAGGTAAAAATATTCTCTTTAATTTGCTTACTTGTTATAGTCGGCTGCTAGATGGCGGTGAAGACCGAGTTCTCGCGAACATCTAGTAATAATGGAGAGTATAATACATATATAAGAAAAATAAGTGGTTTGAATTGGATTCGCCTGGTAGTGTAATGGATATCACGCTGAGGTACAGACTCAGAGATCCGGGTTCGAATCCCGTCCAGGCATTATTTTTCTTATCATTCCATATTAAGCTTGCATTGCTCAATGTTAAACATTTAATTATAACATGTATATATATAAATTTGCCTGGTGGTGTAATGGATAGCACACTGGAGTGCCAATCCAGAGGTCCGGGTTCAAATCCCGTCCAGGCATTTATTTTTATTATCATGTCGTATTAAGCTTGCATTACTAAATGTCAAAAAATTAATTATAACATTTTATATATAATTATATATATATATATATTATATATATATATATATATATGAAGAGTGACGACAAAAAAAATCCTCAGTCACATTATACTAATTTTATAGTATTTAACTTCTTGGGTTGTAGAGTGGTAAATCTACAATATAATCTTACGATAATGGTAAAACATAGTATTTAAACATATATAAAATAAATTATTTTAGGAAAATTGAGAGTAACTAATTTTTAAAACTTGGAGAAATGACACTACAAACTTGTTTTTGTGCAACAAAAATTAACTTCGGTATTTTTAACTGTTATTCTTATATACGTATATTGTTACTTATATCAGCAGCTTAGGATTCAGATGATTTTTTAAAATTAACTCCACAGATCTTTACACATAATTTCCAGATTCACTTTGTTTTACAGAATTTGAACGTTTATTCACACACACACACACACACACACACACACACAAACAATTTACTGCTAATAAAGTCTCCCGTCACAATTGATTTGATAGTTCTTCTTTATACTAGCTGACGGTTTCACTTACAACACCTTTATGTCTTTACACTCAGGTCACGTTTACTCATCCACAACGTACACGCCTGATTACTACTGGTTCGACACTCGAAACCTCTTAGATGTGCGAAGGCAGGAACATTTTGGTGGCCCCACTCGAGACCCTTCCAGGGTTAAAGCCTAGAGAACCGACCTTTCTTGAGTTGAGGCACAAACGCGTGTGGAAAGTTCTCCGAGGGCTTTCTGATTCGTGAATCGACAGTTCAAGTCAGCCCAAAAAATGTGTCACTTTATTCAGTTAACTAGTGCTCAAAATTTCATGAACTCGTTTCCATTTGCTGATAATAAAGATCCCGTTTGGAATAAACTCCCATTGTATCACACCGCCAAATTTCCACAAGTCATACAATAATACATTAAACCCGACATCACTTATGAGACTAACTCAGTGGCTCTATCGAAACCATAGGTTCATGGCCGCGAGGACATGAACTCTCTATACATCCCTATCCTGAGTTAATGTTTTCCAATCATCACCTGTATATATCTACTTCCCTCAGATCATGGTTAATGTTACTCTCGCAACCTCATTCTTGGTCTATCAACAGGACGTTTTCTCTCTGGTTTTCTTTCCTACAAGAAGCTTCAATGCACCTCTTTCATTCCCATACGTGCCACATGTCCTGCTCATCGCAGTCTACGAGACTGAACGGTGCTTATTATATCTGGCTTCCTATGCACATCATGTTGGTCACTCTTACGTAGTTTTCTCTATTCACCTGTCTGTTCATTTATTTTTTACCCAAAATTTTTTTAGAACTCTCAAATACTCCTAATCGTCTTTCCTCCCTTAAATGAGAGTCAATTTTTCGCATCCATAAAATGTAACTGGGAGAATAACTGTTTTTATATATTTCAGTTTAACATTTTTTGAAAGGAGTTGGGACGAGTGTCCCTGTAATGCATAATAGCACGCATTTCCAGAATTGAGCCTATGTTTAATTCCTTTGTGCATCTCATTCCTATTAAATTTGTAATTATTGTTCCTTAGATACTTGAAATCATCCATTTCTTCATAATTTCCTTTATTTGTCATTAGTTGTCCATTTCCATTAAATAACGCATTTCTATGTGTGAACATATATTTAGCTTCATTGATGTTTATTTCTAGTCCCAATTTCTTAGTTTTACTCAATGGATTGTGCGTGTTGTCCCTTAGTATCTCCTCGTTATCGCTCAATAATACTACTTCATCAGCATAAACAAACAGCATATTAATACCATTGAATTGTAGTTTGTTCTTTTAAAAATGTTAGTGTTATATGATATTCAATTTAATAATGATAATAATAATAATAATAATAATAATAATTTTATTTATATACAGAATTTTAATGTTTACACATCTTTCTCTTCCTAGTTTTATTTTTCTTCTCCACTCGTCTCTCTCCATCCAATCCATGTCCCTCCAGTCCACTTGCTCTCATTTCAATTCTTATTTCCTGCATTCACGAGTTTCGAGGTCTTCCTTTCCTCCTTCTTCCAGGGGGATACCATTCCAATGTTTTCCTGGGTAATCATCTTTCTTCTTGCATTCGTCGTACGTGCCCATACCAATTTAATTGCTTATACCGTATATAATCTACTATTGAATAACCAATATTAATTTTTCTCCTTATGACAGTATTTCTTATTTTGTCTAATTTTGAACATCTTGCTGCTCTCCTCAAGAAATCCAATCGACATAAGTTTTTGTTCTATGTTTTTGTTGAATTTCCAAACTTCAGCTCTTTTGTCGTCTTGGTTTATTTCCGTCCGGCTTTAAATCTTTAGGTTCTTTAGCATTGTTATGTTTTTTTTTTGTGACGAACAGGGGGCTGGCCTGATGTATCAACCCCCAAACTGGAGGAGCAGGTAATTTTTGGTCAAGGTTTTCTTCCTCTAGCCTTTGTCAAGCCAATGACGAACTGCAAGGCAGCAGTATCTGTGTCCTAGATAAGGGGCCCTCACAGGGTACTCTCAGCCGGGCGTACTGAACCCTGGTTTCTGACGAGGTTGTTTACTCCTTCCCCTCACCCTTTTCTAACCTGGCTTGGATAGGCTTTGGCGGGTTTATAATAATAATAATAATAATAATAATAATAATAATAATAATAACCATAACAATAATAACAATAACAATAATAATAATAATACATTTTAACATTTATTTTTGTTTAATACATTTCACTGTTATATTGTTATAAAAGTTGAAGTTGGCTTGAAATTTATCTGTAAATTTTGTTCAGTCTATTTGCGTCTCATATATTTTATTTACTTGTGGTATTTATCAGAGAGTTTAGATATAATTTATGTAAAATTAGAAGCCAAATCTCGTCAAATAATTTGTATGTCGTGAGGTTTTAATTTGTGTTTATCCTCTTATCCTCCCCCACAAGAGGGAATTAATGACCTCCATAACCTCTAAGAGGATTAGCCTCATTACCTTCTATGATATTTATTATGTGACTACGTGATTGGGTACCAGGTTCACATATTGTTCTGTGTACATTAAATTTAGATATACAATACTTCTCTTATTCACGTATAGTCTCATCATCATCATCATCTGCATTAGGTCTGTTGACCCGTTCCGACTTCAGCCCATCTCTTTTTAGGTCTGTCCACATCTCGGGTGCCTTTAGGTTTGTAACCTCTACTAGTAAAAAATAACTTACTCATAAACTTCAGCAGAAGAAAAGCCGGATTGATAAACCTTATATAGAGTCTATCATTACATTTCCATCAAATGAAATATTATGTTTTTACACACGCTTATATTAGCTTGACCTGTATTTATCTATGTAACAGAATCATTCAACACTTAAAAACATTGGATCGACTTGAAACTTTGTATACTTGTAAAGGACCAATGACAATACAATAATGTCATAAATAATATTTAATATGTAATAGGTTGCGGACTTACCGACTTTTAGTCCATCGTTATAAAAAATTAATATTATATCTTCTGGTAGCTCAGTTGGTAGAGTGGTGAACTGTAGTGGTATATTAATTTCAGTATGTCGCGGTTCAAATCCGGTCCGGAGGATTTTTTTTAGAACAGTGTTACTTCTAGCTCATACTACATAATAGTTAAAAAACTAAAACACACACATTTATTAGAAAACCAAAACTAAAAAATAAATAATAAATAATAGACTTAAAAATAAAAAAACAACACGCTTTATTAGAAGACCGAACAAAAAAAATGTAACATCATTTTAATTACAACACGCTTGGGAAAAAATTTAAACTGGTCAACAAAAAAATCATCTCCAATACATCATCATCATCATCATCATCATCACTCAAGGATTAGGCAATTGCCCGTTCCGACTTCATATGCATCAGCCCAACGTCTTCTAGGTCTTCCAACATCACGCCTTCCTCTTGCTTGATAATTTCTGGCTAACAATGGATATCTCTCCTTGTTCATTCCATCCATGTGATCAATCCATTTCTGTCTGTAATTCGTGACTTTATCCAATAAAGGCTGTACTTTCAATTCTTCTCTTATATCCTCATTTCTTATTCTATCAAGTCTTGTACATCCTTTTACTTGTCTTAGGAACCGCATCTCTGCCGTCTGTATTCTATCCTTCTGTCTTTTCACTGGAGCCCAAGTTTCACATCCATACAATATTGTGGGAACCGCCATAACATTATACATTTTTATCTTGGTTTCTTTTCTAATTTTATTTTTGAATGTTCTCTGTATTGTTCCACACACCGTCTGAAATTTATTTATTTTGGAGTCAATATCTCTTTCCACATTGTAGCCAACATCACAGCCCAAATATTTGAAACTAGACACCTGTTCTATACTTTGATTTTCTAAAATAATTTTGGTTCTCACTGGATCTCTTCCTCTAAAGCCATGGTCTTCGTTTTCCTTACAGAAATTTTTAGATCGTATAATTTACATATTTCATTTAATGCATGCATTGATTTCTGTAAGTCGTCTTCATTTTTCTGTATTATGATTACATCGTCAGCAAATAAAAGATTAATTTTATGCACATTTTATTATCCATTCTTATTCCTGGATTTACTAAAACTTTCCATTTATTAAAAATATCGTCTATATATATATTAAACAAAGTGGGTGATAAACTACATCCTTGTCGTAATCCAGTATTTGTTTTGATTGCATCTGTTCTTTTGAATCCGGTATCTATAATTATATTTGTGTCTTCATATAATGTCTTTATTGTTTCATCACAAGGCACAGCGGGTATCCTTTCATTCGTAATATTTCCCATAATTTTTGTCTGTTTACTCGATCGAAGGCCTTATCCAAATCTATAAATCCTATGTGAGTTTCTAAGTTATGTTCTCTTCTCTTTTCTATGAGTTGTTTCAGTGTAAAGACATTGTCTATACATGACCTTCCCTTTCTGAATCCACTTTGATTTTCACTTATTATTACTTCTGTTATGTTTCTCAATCTATTATTTATTATTTTCGTATATATTTTGTAGCCAGTATTCAATTAAGCTAATCCCTCTGTAATTCTCGCAATTTCTCCGGTCTCCTCTTTTGAATATATTCTTGACAATTGCTGTTTTCCAAGTGGTTGGAATCCCATAGGTCTGCCAACATATATTAATTAGATGAAGTATTCGTAGTTTTACACAATATTCCACTATATTTGATTAATTCCATATTTATATTATCTAATCCTGTTTGCTTTCCTATTCTTAGTGGTTTTCAAAGCCATTTCTAATTCATTTATGTCTATTACATCAATATTTTTCCACTTTTATTTCTTCCTCATTGTTCTCTTTTCCTTCAATTTCCTCCTTTTTCCAAAGTTTTTCATAATGCTGGATCCATTCTTGTTCTGGGATTATATTCAATCTGGCAGAATCTTTCTCAGTCTGATTTAGATGTTTCACTAATTTATAACCTATTTCTTGTCTTCCATACATATCATGTTCTACTGAGCTTATAAATTTATCCCATGACTCCTGATGGGATTTTCTTATAATGCTTTTAGCAATTCTGCCTTTTCATTTTATATTCTTCATAGGATTCTTCTGTTTTCAGTCGTAAGTATGTATGATATGCTTTTTGTTTTTCATTCACTGAATTTTGTATATTCGCATTCCAAGTTCTCAAGCCCTTCCTATTCCTTATTCTATTTTTCTTTCCTAATATCTCATTTGCTGTTTTATGTATTACATTTGATATATTTTTCCATTCAATATTTATATCTTCTGACGTCGCTATCTCTGATATATATTTATTCATTCTGCTTTCATAATGTTTTTGTCTAATACTTTGATCTTGTAATAAATATATTTTATATCCTTCTTCTTGGTTTCTTTTGTTCTTTATGTTATTTTTCCGCCATTTAGCTATTATGTTTATTTTGCTTATCACGAGATAGTGATCAGAGTATATATCGCTGCCTCTATGTACTCTCACATCTTTTACCAAGGCTCCTAGCTTGTTGTTTACGATTAAATAGTCAATTATTGATCTTGAGTTATATCCACTTCTTGTATATTTATGTATTGTCCTTTTTTCGGAAATAGGTATTCATTATTTTTAATTGATTATAGGCTGAAAACTGTCCTCAAATCCTGTCCATTATCATTTATTGTTATTTCTCCATTATTTCCTATTACATTAGGTATAGGGACATTGCCTACTCTGGCATTTAAGTCTCCACTTATTATTAAATGATGATCTTTTGTATATTTATCAACTAATGTTTGTAATGTTTTATAAAATTTTTTTGTTTCTTCTTTCTTGCCTTCCTCTGGGGCATACACAGCAATTATCATCATATATCCTCTTTCAATTTTAAATCTGGCTATCAGGATCCTTTCATTTATAAACTCATAGCTATTCAATTTGTTCTTCCATTTTTCAATCTATTAAAATTGCTACTCCACGACTGCGCTCTTGTTTGTCTGTTCTAACTCCGCTATACAACATAGTATAGTGTTGTAAGTCCTTTGTTCCTTTTAGTTTCTTTTTTGTTTCTGTTATTGTTGCTAGTATTTATTTCTTTTTTCTTTAATTCTCTTTCTCATTCTTCCTTCTTTTGTATTTATTCCCCTACGTTCCAATTTCCTAATTTCAAATGTCCTTTATATTCCAAATCGTATCCCTTTTATCTTGCTCCAATACATCCAGAATAAACTAGAGTTATATAACAAAATACCCATCAATAGCGTGGGGTGCTTTTTGTAGTTTTTAACGTTTTTTCTTAGAGACTTTACTCATACCAATCTCGTTTATTATCTCAAATATATTAATTGATATAGAGCACCCCACGCTTTTGATGGTAAAATTATTTTTTTTTGTAACATGACTTTAGTTTTATTCTAGATGTGTTGGAGATGATTTTTTTTGTTGACCACTTTAATTTTATCCCAAGTGTATTGGAAAATTAAATTATCTTTAATGTTTTAGTTCGGTTTTCTAATAAAGCGTGTGTTGTTTAGTTTTTTTAAAACTTATTATTTTTAATGTAATGGACATGTGTTCTGTTGGAATTTTGAAAATGTCCAAAACGGGCATGCTCAGGCGATGCGGAATCTTATTCTCAACAACTGTAGCGAGTTCATGAAATTTTGAGGGTCGCGATTTCAAATTCGACGATCGGATCCCATACTGCACGAACACCATGAAAAATTCAGTAATTGGGAGGAACCCGAACTGCTACCACACCCAGAATATTAGCCCCATATCTTTCGCCTTCAAAGTACCATCTCTTTTGAATTCATGGTCCATTACTAAGGTGCAAAACTTTGAAGGGTTGGAGTAGGTCTCAAGGATTTTTTTCGCATCAAAACCAGAGACTTAGTACACTCATGTGTTATAAAGCTAGCTGAAAAATGACTCAAGTTCATAGAATCTGATGGCCTTTACTTTGAAGAGTAGTTCAATTTATTGTCAGAACACGTTGCAAATAAAATTTTGTTACATACTTATGAATTAGACATATACTGGTTTATTATTATTATTATTGTTATTATTATTATTATTATTATTATTATTATTATTATTATTATTATTATTATTATTATTTGGGCATGTAGACATGGGTTTTAAATCTAACCACAAAAATGGTAATCATAAATCGTGGTGTCAGACAAGGGTGTCCTTTATCACCTTCTCTTTTTTAATTTTATATAGACGGAGGTTATGTTGAAGTGGCAGATTAATTTACATAAACATTGTTGAAAATAAATAATAAGCTGTTGGATACAATGTTATTTGCCGATGATCAAGTAGTGATTTCCCAGTTCAGAAGATGATCTACAAATTACCTATTTTTAATTTGGAAAAAAGTAAGTGCCAATTAAATTTAAAAATGTCAAAAATGTCAATGAATAAAACTAAAATTTTAACATTTGAAGGACTGATATCTTAAGAGCAAAAATAGTAATTATAATAAAATTTTTAGAGCAAGTGAACAGTTTCTAAATATATAGGTTTCAATTTAATATTAAAACTGAAGATATTAATGACCAAAATATATAAATTTAATTCTAATGTTGTGGCACTATTAAAAGGACCCTTAAAAATACAATAAAAGAAACAAGAATTAAATTTTATAAAGTATGGTGTTCCTGTACTGATGTATGGACACAGAATTTCGAGGATCACTAAAAGACAAGAACAAAGACTGGAAGCAGCTGAGATGAGAGTTTTCAGAAAATATAGCAGATATACTCTGCTGGATAAGAAAAGGAATGAAGACATAAGAAAGAAACTACTATTTTCAAACTTAATAGGAACGACTGGAAAGAATATATTAATAGAATGCTCGAAGAAAGATTTCCAAATTATTGCTAAATTATAAACCGCATGGAAGGAGAAATATTGGACGCCCACACAGAATATGGTCTGACCAATTTTAACAATTCTAGCTTTCATGAAACCGGAACGAGCCAACAGGCTTAATCCCTGGATGATGATTATTATTATTATCATCAAATTGTTTACTATTATTGATCCATTCATATTCGGTTCTTTTAATTCTCAAACCTTTTACAGTACTATGTAATGTAGAATTTAAATAAAAATACAAATTAATTAAAAATAGTGTAATTAAAACGGTCGGTGTTTCTGCATTAGCGATCCAAGTGCCAAAATTGTAAACTGAGGTAAAATATTAATTGAAGATCCTCCCTCTGGAGATAAAGTTTTAAACTGTTTTCGCCCCAAGTTGAGTTGGGAGCTTTCTCATTAAATCACCTTTTTGAAGAATGAGAGTTGCAACTTATTCTTGACGGTATTGGATTGCAGCCCATGATTATAACTAGGGACATGTCACATGTTAACTTCACCAGCCTAGCAGCAGATCGGTGCTGACCCCGGTAATTTTTGCTAGAGAATATCTTCTCTTACTTTGATGGACGCTCTGCGGTGGTTATCTCATTATATTCCGACTTGAAATATATGCTAAATACGTAAAAACTATGTTTGGCGAGCTCATGGGCCCGTGGTCAGCGGTTTTGACTTCAGTTTAATGGAATATCGGGTTTGATTCTCGAGCACACGTAGCGCGATTTTTCAAAGGCGAATTATTCCTGTGGTTGCCCATGGTTGGAGATTTAGGTTAGCGTTTATTGTTAAAACTCTGTGGACGCTTCTTTCATTGATTCATCCATCATATTATCGGAAGTAGACGTAAACTTTGGCTTCGAGGTACCCCAACCTAAGACATTGATTAAAATCCGCCATGCCGGGGAGAGCCAGAAACGTCATAAAATACATTTTTGCATTGCTAAAACAATCTTTAATTTTTTCATAAATAAAAATAGAAAAACAAGTCTGTCACGCAGGGAACAGCGTAAACTAATAGAATTTATGGTTCGGTTTTTTTTGTTTATTTCATTTTTGTTAATTTCTTTTTTGTTAATTTATTATTTTTGTAAATTTATTTTTTGTTAATTTATTTTTAGTTAATTAAATTGTATGTATACAATAAGCTACATTGCGGTCCCTTACAACGTTACAAGAGAAACGTACATTCACGCACACACACTAACTTTTAAAATTATGGTTCTATCGAACCCTTAGGTTTATGGACCGCGCGGACATAAGCTCTCCATAATTACATACATACATACATACACACACACACAACATATATAATATATATATATATATATATATATTATATATATATATGATATGACATGATAAGAAAATAAATGCCTGGACGGGATTCGAACCCCGGACACTCTGAGTTGATATCTCAGTGGCGCCACCACTTACGCTATCAGGCGGAATCCAGAACAAACATCTATTCTCTCATACATATTCCCTATTATTACCAGATGTGTGTGTATAATATATATAGTATATAATATATATATATATATATATAATGACATGAAAATAAATAAATAAATAAAATTCTGAGTCGGGATTTGAATCCGAGATCTCTAACTTCATACGTTAGCGCCCTAACCATCTGAAAGGTACTCAGGAATCCTAACACAAACATTTATTTTTCTTTTATATATATATATATATACTGAATATATATATATATATATACTGTATATATATATATATATATATATATATATATATATTATTCTCGATTTAGACGAGAGGCAGATGGATATCGTTTCCAACTGCCATCTAGTGGGCTACTATAACAAGTAAGAATACTGTGTGTATATGTGTATGCTGCCTTGTCACGCAGCGGGCCCGGGTTCGATCCTCGGTCTCGGGGCAGTTTTTCTGGGTGATGGTTTTTTATCGGGGTTTTTTCTCACCTGTAAGACATGTCAGGAAAACTTTAAGGCCCAAACGGTCCCCGAAACCATATGGCTATCATCATTCATCATCATCACCCATCATCATCCTTCAGCGGTGCGGAACCACACCTACAATTCCCTAGTAAACCTGCAAGCTTAGCATGAAAAAGTTATGATTGCAGTGAAGGACCTGCCTTCGGGCAGAATTACTATGGATGGATATATATCGGGTTCCTTTTTCTACTATATGAAAGGTCGGTGAATATATGTAAAATATAATTGAATATATATATATTTCTTTTGGATGGTGTTTTTCTTGAGACCGAAAACAGGTCAACAAATGGCCTAAATTCGTGAATGTACTATGATGATGATGATAATTTTTTTCAAGTTTATTTTCATGAGAACAACCTTTATAGTCTCCATTTATTCGGAATTCACTAAAACATATTCCATAGCGTGTAATATTAATTTCAGAAGTAGAGCAGAGAAAGAGAGAGAGAGAAAGTAAATATTTTCATTACAAGATTTTGTTCAAAAGGAATTAATGAAAACAATAATTTTCATTGTTGGAAGCAGCAGATGGTGGGGGAAAAAAGCAGGTTGAAAAGGTACAAGATGACGATGCTGGGATTAATTAAACAGGCTGAAGGGGATGAGATGTTCTTAAGGCTTGTTAATAAAAACAGAACTCCGTCCCTTGCATGTCGTAAAAATTCATTTTAATAACTAGTTTTGATTGCCCAACCATAATTCAACTTAATCACCAACACCAACTGTTTTATTATCCCTATTTCCTTCTTCTAGCCTCGATCCTATGGGATAATAATTATCATGCTCACCTCTGGTTCCGAGGTTCAAATTCGACAAGGGTCGATGGGTTTTTTAAGGAGTAAAAGTCTTGTGCTGTGGCTTCCTTTGAAAACTGTCTCTTTGTCTTAGATTTAGATAGATATGAGTTTCTATGGCCGTGGCTGCTTTCCCACTCCTACTTTCCTCAATGCATTTTAAAAAGTCAGACCTCTGGTTCTCATATCTTTTCAGTATGTTTCCCGTATACTGAGGTTCTTTGCCATTTGAAGTACTTCTTCGGGCCACACCTATCAACCCTTTTTCTAATCGCATGTACCAACCGTCTAAAGATATTTGTCATATGTTTATGGAGTATGTATAAAAACAGCAAGTCTGAAATGAGATACCTCTGAAGAATATATGACGACCTTCTCACACACATCTTTGAAGTGCGAGCCTAATTATTTCTGCTGACTATTTAACTCATGCCCCAAATGGGAGTAAATGATCAATCACGTTTCAATGATTTTTTTGTTTACAACCAATCACAGTTGTGTTTCACCTCGATATATTTATCAACCTAAGTTTATCATATTAAAGAAATCTCTTTCTTTTTTAATATTCTGAATAGGTCAGAGCATTATTTTTGCAGTGACTGTCTAAGAAATACGTTGAATATAGCAATTTATGTATTAAGATATAAGAATCCTAGAAAGCATGTGGCTACCAGATGGTATATATAATCCACGGATGTAAGCAAGTTTCGCTTGCGGAGATATACGGAGGGTTGTTTCTTGATCTCTGATAACAAAATGATTTTTTAAGTTTTACCTTAAGAAAAAGCCGTGTCTCCACCATCGAGCATGCTCTAATTTGATGGCTCTTCACCGAGATATGGTTCAAGCATCGGAGTTTCGGCTGCCAGAAGACTCTTACGCAGCACAGCCTGTCTAGAAGTTACCACGCCTCTTTATGCTTTCCAGAGACCGTCTATTGTGTCGAGGACGCCTGTTTTCCAGTGCCCTTTTGAAGAGTCCAAAGACACAAAGTCCATCGGTGATGCATCAAGAGGACTTCACTGGGATGTTGCTGAATGGAATAGCATTGTATTCCAGTTTCCTGCTCCATTTCTCCTGGAACGCCAGGGTTGAATCCGAAGTGTGACTGGAGCCTTGTCTTGGTGGCACCCAGACTTCATTTTGTCTGAACCATAGAGAACTGGGATTTCATTCGGGTAATTGGGGTGAGAACTTCTTTCTGGTAGTACTGGGGGTTGGTTTTGGCCTTTGTATCTACTCTACGAATGGTCAATTTTTCATTGTAGCAATATCCCGCGATGACCATAATCCATTGGAGAAACTTTCTCTGCATTCAGCATACCACTTTTGAAATGTTTGTCACCCTTTTCTCTAATAGTAAATTGCCCGGGGTTTGTTGCAGTCCTCCTAGATAAACATGCTCCATCAAGTGTGACCAAAAATTTCAATTTTTCTCCTGCCAGGTGCTTTTCATAGTTTCCTGCTGTTGGTGGCGTCATTCGGCAATGTGACGTGGCAACAATTTATGAACCCTGCTTTGTGGCGCCTTCTCCACGTTTAAATCTTTGCTTATTATGGTGTTTACAGTTTAAGGGATATTCCCAATCTGTTCCATAGCACCCTTTGTGAGGCAGGGTTACCACAGAGATTAGGACCTTGACCTTTCTGTTTACAACTGAGGTGCGTGTAGTAGCAGGTCGTGGACTTGCCCGTTTTTTTTTCCTTTTTGGAATTTAATCCAAGCGACCCTTCCCCTTTGTATTAAGCCCAGAGCTAATTCCACACATTGACACCATGAAATTACGTTTTTTGCAAGCCTCAATAATCGCGGAATAACTACAATTAGCATTGGAAAGTACAGTAACGTACCCTTCCCAAAACGGGTCTATCTGATTAGGCATTATGAGAGCAACACGCGTGTGAGTGTAACAGAAGCAGTACACTGACTGGGTTTGATCACCTCGCACACTCTTGTCCTGATGACTCACACTCCAACGTCACAATCTACTTGGTAAGTCATTATTAGAGATCGGAAACAACCCTCCGTAATAGAAAAAAATTGTAGCAATTGATTATACCACAATAAATAATAGTTTTAAAATATCTAAAACAAACACGCTTTATTAGAAAATCAAACTAAAAAATGAAAAATAATTTTAATTTCCAACACGCTTGGGATAAAATAAAGTGGTCAACAGAAAATCATCTCCAACACACAAAATAAAACTAGAGTTATCAACGAAAAGAAAATCATTTACTGTCAAAAGCGTGGGTGGCTCCTATATCAATTAATATATTTGATAAATAAACAGATAAAAAAAGTAAAGTCTCTAAGAAGAAAATGTAAAAATCATAACAAATGCCACTCTTGATTACCAAATTCTCTAGATAAATTGGAAATCACTATGTAATTTATGATAAGATACACAAAACTATATTTTATCTACTACTAGCGTACCCGGCAGATGTTGTCCTGCCCGAACGTTCATTCTCATGTCATGGGCGGACAATAAAAGTGTACTTTTTTACCATAAAATTCAGCAATTAGGACATAAATTAGTTATCATTAAATAAGTTCGCAAGAAAAGCCTCTTACAGCCTTCTGTTGTGGCTCAAGAAGTGTGAATGATGACGTCACATAGTCATGAACATTAGAAATTGTACCCTCCTTTGCACATAAGTTAAGAACTGTCATATCACAATTATATTAGAGTGAAAAAAAAAAATGATGAGAGTGTGTCAAAACAGGTTTTTTTTATCACCTAGATTTCATTTCTGACCCACTGTGCACCGGTCCCATACTGGCCGACATTCCAATGAAAAAAAAATTTTCCCCCGTAGAGACTCGAGCCAGCGTAAGTCCCGTAGTTCTGCGCCAAGACTTCTTGCCTTAACTACTCGGCTACGCGCGAGACTCTTGGTATCAATGAAAGACAAAATGGTTTTTGTGAGTTATCCGTAAGAGATAAACATATGCTGTCGCGGACTTTTTTGTAGAGCTTTTTGAGATATTCAATTCTGTGTAACATTGATTTTGTTGTATTTCTTATAGTTTAGGCAGCGTAAGACATTTAAGCGTCCAAAGAGCTACTTTTTTCACTACAAAGGACGATTTTAAGGGGTGTTAGGATTTGTGTATCACAACTCTCTTATAGCCTATGTTCATCCCGGAATCTCCTGAACATTTTGCAAAAAACCCCATCACAATCGGATCAACGATATGGCCGCGCATAAAGTACGAACAAACAAACAAACATACAAACAAACAAACATTAATTTTTATATATAAGATTATACGTAACAACCAGTGACGCTTTAGTGTCGCAGTTACTAGGCAAAATACCTATTTTCCATATTCTAATAAAACACAAAACATGCTATCAAAACAAAATTACAGGTTCAACAAAACTTAAAATATAGGCCTACTTTAATGATGATTTAAATAACTACATAAATAAATTTTCCTAGACTTTTCTGAAAGTATATTAATAATTGCACCATGTACCGTTTTAAAAAAAATCCTAATGAACTGTAAAAATCACATATGAAACTAGCATCCAAAGTTGCAGAATATATCAGTAATGATTTGTTGATGTATTGTGTGTGTTTTTTAAGCTCACATTACTTTTTCTCTAAATATATCGTTGCCGCAAAATAAATTTAATAAATATAGTAAATATACAACGTATAGTAAAATACTCTGAACGTAGATAAAATGTTGTAGACAACACGTTACAAAAACTCGTTGCTTTTATATCACTGCTCTGTAACTGCGTAGTAATTCTGCTTCTGTAACTAGTCGTCTAAATAACAATTATCTAATGAACAAGATCTTGGACTTATCTAGAATCGAATTTAAACTTGGCAAAACAGTTGAAACACATCTGTGAAAAGATTTTCTCCATTTTACATTATCTTTGACGTTAAATAATTTTTACCTGTTTCATTAAAACTGACCTTTTTGCCAGAATATTGTTTTTCCACACTTCGATTATTGTGGACATTATATAATAATCAATAAAACTTTGACGTGTCGCAGACACTGCAGGGAGTTTAAAATGCTTGCGTTCGTTTCATTTTCAATTTCCGTCGTTGAAATCATATTTCTGAACACTTCAGTAATCTACCTTAATCCACCTTGGTTCCGTCTTGCGACAGACGTAACTGCACTCTCTTTCACTTCTTTTCAAGCTTGTGTACTTGTACACTCCTATTTAGTTACCTGGTATCCAGATTTGAGAAGTTATCTTATTACCACAAGATAAGTGGTCTCAAGATAAATATGATAATAATTCCTCTCCACAGTACCTTTTCTTATTCTACTTTTTCACAGTAAGCCGTGACAGTATAGAATGAATCAAAGATTGTGGTGTCTGTGTATTGCAAATTGTGTTGTTTGAGGGAAGGTGATTAAGAAAGAAGCTCGGTGTCAGCACATAACTTACTCTTGTTGAAAAGCATTAAGGAGGCCGCCAAGCGTAATTCCGACGGACGAGTAGCTATCGAAAGAATCATACGCCTTCTCAACACATGTACTGCTGACGGATTTGGAATTTCATGCACAATCTAGCGATTAAAAATTGTACACCACCACCCATCCTGGCTCCGAGATTGAAAATTTTACTATTAAATTAACTGTACAATTAACATCTTTTCAATTATTCCGGGTACCGAACGCAGGTACGCTAGTCAGGAATCAGACATATTATAATCTAAACCAGAACGGCGGACACAGCTTCTTCTTCCCCTTCTTCCTTTCCAGGATTAGGTCAATGTGACCTGTTCCGGTCTCAAGTCCATCGTTTCCTTGACCGTCCCAAAGGTCTTTTCCCTGTGGTTTGTAGGTGTTAATCTTTTTGGGTAATCTTGTATTGTCCATTCTGTCTAAATGTTCTTTCCATTGATATTTGTGCTCTTGTAGTTTATCAACTATTGAAAATATATCCAGTTCATTTCTTATTGATTCATTGTGTAATCTATCCATGCGTGTACATCGTTTTATGGATCTTAAAAAATTCATTTCAGTGGCTTGAATGTGTGAGACATCTTTTTTTCTAAGTATCCAAGATTCAGATCCATATAAAATAACAGGAACAACCATAATTTTATAAAACCTGAGCTGAGTTTCTTTTCGAGTCTTTCGGAGATTTCTTCTTATGGTGCCACACATAATTTGATATCGGTTTAATTTATTATGTATATCCCAATCATAGCTATATGTTATATCTGATCCAAGATAGTTAAAGTGTGTTATCTGTTCTATTATTTCATTATTGATCAGTATTTTTACTCTGACTGGCACTTTGCCCTGAAAAGCCATAATTTTAGTTTTTGAAATTGAGACTTTGAGATTATAATAGAGTCCTAATTGATTGAACATTTAAATGGCTCTTTTTAAATTATCCTCTGACTTCTGTATAATTACCAGATTGTCTGCATGCATTAAAATATTCGTATACATATCCTTATTAATTTGTATTCCTATTGGACTTGATTTTTTCCATTTTCGTATAACATCGACAAAATATATATAAACAATGTAGGTGATAATGTACACCCTTGTCGAACTCCTTGATTTATTAAAATCTCTTCTCTGGAATAATTATCTAAATTAAGGATAGTTTTCGTGCCATTATAAATACTTTTTATTCCTTCTATAAGTTGAGCCTTCATTATTTCCCACGATTTTCTTCTTATCACCTTATCAAAGGCTTTTCAAGTGCGGGCACAGCTAAAAAATAAATTAAGTAAATAAATGCATTTCATGCTGCTAATGGATGTTATGTGGTAACTTCTGCCTTCCTTGAATTCTCACACCATCATTAAATTCCGTTGCATTAACTCAGTTTAACACAAGAAAGGAAACAAAACTAACATTTTATGAAGCTATGGCAGTCCTCTTACTATTGTATGGCAGTGAATTTTGTGTTATAACTAAAAGAGGAGAGAAGATCATAGAAGCAGCTGAAATGAGGTTTTTGAGAAGTGTAGCTGGCTGCAAACTTCTAGATAAAAGAAGAAGTGAAGGTATTAGAAATGTGCTAAATATTTTTAACCTGAAGATAAAATACAAAAATCTAGAAAAAAAACTGGAAAGAATATGTTCAAAGAATGAAAGATGAACGCATGCCAAAAATTATACTTAATTACAAACCAAAATGAGGCAGGAATGTTGGTAGACCGAAAAAAGATATGAATTCAACTTTTTGAATGGAAATCTATGAGACCGGAACCAGCCACATTGGGCTTAATCCGTGATTGCTGATGATGACTATTATAACCTCTCATAGTATTGGTACTTTTTACATGCCACACGCCTCTCGAGCCTTACAGTGGCACGACCTATTGAGAGAGGGTTATTATAAACTGTGGATGAAATACATATTTTTGTGGCCACACAATAACGTGAGGAATAAGTGAGCAGCTCAATTTTAGAGCCTTCTCCGAAACAACATAACATTAAGACGAATCACACCATTCACACACGCATTCATAGATTTTTTTAGATTTTTTTAGATTTATTTAGATTTATTTACATTTATTTATTTAGATTTATTTATTTAGATTTATTTATTTAGCCTGGTGGAGTTAAGGCCATGTGGCCTTCTCTTCCACTCACCAGGGCAAACATATATTACATCAGAATATATCAATCACAATTAACTCTAATATTAAATACTAAATAAAAATTTGATCAAAAAGATAATATATATTATATTACGATCTACAGTGCAACTAGTTAATGTTAGTTAAAATTAAGACTAAAACTGATAATAAAATGTATACAAGCAAGACATATTAAATTGTCCCTGTCTAATGTATATATAAAGCAAAAAGAAAAATAATGAGATATAGAAAACTAATTTTACGTTTGTACAATATTTAAAACAAAACAAAATAAAATATTTGTTAATATTAATATTATTTTAATAGATAATTAAATTTATTAATTGTTAAAAGAATACTATCAGTGAGGTGTATAAGTTAGTTTACTATTAAATAATTATTTAATTTTTTTTAACGATGTTATAGTTTGACATTCTCTGACATAGGTCGGAAGGGAATTCCATGTTTTGGTGAGACCGTACTAAATGTAGCGAATATCATAATGATAAATATGATGGACAGATTATGTTAGGGGACCGTTTGGGCCTTAACGTTTACTGATATGTGTCTTACAGGTGAGGTAACCCCCCCAAAAAAAAAACACCGACCCCGGATTGAACCCGGGCCGCCGCGAACGAGGCAGCGACGTTACCCCATGACTACGGCTTCGGACATATAATTCAATATAAATTTAGTATGAACGTACTTGGATGAAACTTGGTGTATAGATGTCCTGAATTTGCATAAATGGTAGTTTTTCATATCTAAAAGACGCGCCTAAAAAAGCAAAGGGTAATGACAAATACTGAATAATGAAATATTCAAAATGGCTGACATTAGATTCGAATAATTAATTTTCGGGGTTCCTGAGCTAAATTAGTCATATAAGATTGCCTTTCTTACTCTACTGTACATTTTTTTCTGGGGATTCCTTAAAAGAAAGTCATCAGAAGTAAGATCGCAAATTTGCAAGTGTTGAAACAATGAATACGCGATGCTCGCGGAATTATTGTTGTGGTTGTGTTATAGACGATTTTCAGAGATACCGTGCACCGCTTGAAAACCTGCCATTGTTGGTGGTCATATGGAAAAAACATTGATTCGTTTTCCTGCAATGCACTAATTTATATATATATATATATATAATTGTGGTCTCGAGGTAGCGTGTTGCGTTGTCAAGCAGGGGGCCCGGGTTCGATCTCATCTCGGGACAGTTTCCTGGGCGAGATTTTCATTGGGGTTTTTTCTGACCTGTAAGACAAATGACAGGAAACTTTAAGGCCCAAACGGTCCCCGAACATCATATGGCCATCGTAATCATCATTCATATTCATCTTAGGATTAGAGACTCTCCTGGCGCACCACTATCATCATCATATCATCGGGGCAACGTAATCCCGCCTTCCAGGCGCCCCAACTTCAGAAGTGGGTAACAATTACGCCAATGCCAGGAGAGAACACCAAAAATATTCAAGAGGACAAACTGGGCATATATATATATATATATATATATATATATATAATTGAATACACTGCAGGTATATACTGAAACTTTATGGACACCCTTATATATTTCTCAGGTCAATATTAACTTACTGCGTTTTTGTTTTTTTATTTGAATTTATTCAGAAGGATATGTCGCATTCCCACATAAGTAAATACTCCGTAGAAAGGAGATGTGAGAATAAATATAAATAATTAAATTTGATTTGCAATAGAAACAACAAGAAAATACTAATAACTTTTTTTATTTTTCTGACTCAGATTTTTCAACTTGGCTTAGTTGATAAATAAGAGCACACTAATCGAAGCAGTCGTGTTAAAGAGAAAGACAGGCATTTATCATTGATAGATACGATATGTCTGTTCATCAACACATTACCAGATAGCGATTAAATGGCAAGTGCCATTGATTGGGCAATGTTTATGTCAAAATCTGTTTGTCGGGTAAATGAAATATTCGTTTATCTGCTATTATAACAATCAGTGACGCTTTATTAGTTACTAGGCAACAAAACGTTTACTTTTGTATCTAACAAAACACACTATCAAAACTTAAAATGCAGATTCAACAAAACGTAAAATACACTTTAACGATGGTTTGGTTTAACTAAGTAACTGGCACTATCGAACTCGTAGGTTCATGGCCACGCGGACGTACGCTTTCCATACATCCCTATCCTAAGCTAGTATTTTTCAATCATTCCCTGTATAATCTACTTCCCTCAAATCATAGTTCATGTTATTCTCCCACCTCATTATTGGTCTACAAACTGGGCGTTATCCCTCTGGTTTTCCTACAAGAAGCTTCTATGCACGTCTTTCATTCTCCATTCGTGCCACATGTCCTGCCCATCGCAGTCTACGAGACTTAACTTTTCTTATTGTATCTACGTGTGATCACATATTTAGTTTTATTGATATTTACTTCCAGTCCCAATTTCTTAGTATTACTCGATAGTGTGTGCGTGTTAGCCTTTAGCCTTTTGTATCTCTTCGCTATCACTCAATAGTACTACATCATCAGCATAAACTAAAAGCTTATTGATAACATTGGCCTTCTTCATCCTCTATAGATTTGATGATGTGCTCTAGTACAAAATTAAATAGTAGAGAAGATAGTGCATCTCCTTGCTTCAACCCATTGTGAATTTCAAAAGTACCTGAAAACTGTTTGTCCTACACGAACCCTACTCTTTGTGCCATTTAGACTAACTTTTTAGGAATTCCGAACTCCAGCAAGATGCTATAGGCTTATTAATTGAATCTTAATTGAATCGTATGCCTTTTTTGAAGTCTACGTATATAGTTGATGCACAGTACCATTGTATTCCCACTTCGTTTCTAAAATCTGCATTGTACTAAATATGTGATCTGTTGTAGACCTGTTTGTACTAAATCCACATCGATGATCTCCTAGAAGATGATTTGGTATAACTATATAAATAAACTCTCCTTGACTTTTTTTGGAAGTACATTAGTAGTTGCATCTTGGATTGCTTTTAAAATTTTTCATGATGGACCGTGAAAATCACCTTCTCTGCTCATTTTTTTACCTTAAATCCACGTATTAAATTAGCAACTAAAATTGCAGAATATAACAATGTTGTTCATTGATCGTGGTTTTTTATTCTCCAAAGCCCACACTACTACTATTCTTTCTCTAAACATATCGTTTCCGCAAGGGATACATTTCATTAAATACACTAAATATACAACATATACTAAATTACTCTGAACGTAGATAAAATATTGTAGACAACAAGTTACAAATTATGTATAGTAACTAGTCGTCTAAATATCTATTTCATTCGGCGCCTTCGTTTCGAATCGCAGTAACAGAAGTAATACATTACTGCAATCTAAAGATGAATCCATAGCTTAACGTACCGTACGTAATAATATTATAATGCTTGCTACATAAATAAACAAGATGGTGGTATGTAGAGAAATGAAAACGCCTGAAGCTAGATATGTTAAGTTTTATCATAAGCAACCTAGTGTCTAGATAATTAAAATGCCACGGGTACATTATCCTAACCTTCTATGTAAACCAGTACTTACTTAGCAAAAACATTCAACTTGTTAACCTTGCATTTTCTACGTAAACTAACGCTGTCAGAAGCCACGAAGAACAAAACTTTAAAAACTCCAGGATAGAAATGCTCATTTACTTCAATAAAACTAAAGAGTTTGTAATTTAAAAGTTGCAGAAGATCCCGTATTAATATAATTAAGAGAACGGACCGCCATCTATCCAAAGTAATTCTGCCCGTGGGCAGGTCTTTCACTGCAATCATAGGATTTTCAAGCTATGCTTTGCAGCTTTACTAGGGAATTATAGCTGTGGTGGCTTCCAGTTGATCCACACCGGTGAAGGATGATGATGTTAATTATAAGGATGATGATGATGGCCGGTTGATTTTCGGGGACCGTTGGGCCCTAAGCTTCCTGATATTTGTCTTACAGGTGAGGAAAAACCCCAAAAAGAACCTCGCACAGGAGCCTGCCCCGACCGGGAATCGAATCCGGGCCAGCTGCGTGACAAGGCAGCACGCTACCTCGAGATCACAGCGGTGGACACCATCTTCTTGTGTGATCAAAAATTATATATGTGATCTGGAGTTTAGAATACTCTCCCAGTATAGTGAGTTTTAGTCGGTAGTATTTGAGACTCGAAATAAGTCCCATTAGCAATTAAACTGAGGTTTCCCCCTATAGGGTTTTTCATGTCTCGAAAATAGTATTGCTCTTATGGGGACACTGTCGCCACTTGTCGCGGCAGACTAGGTTACAGAGATGGAAATGTAATTATCTCCAAGTTTCCTTGAAAGAGGATGGTTCAGTGAAATCTCCGCTAATCGCTGTTCCGGTAATTGAGTTCACCCCTAATTTTATTAAATATGTGGGTGTTAATTATTCATTCCATAATGTTTTTCGGCCGCGGTGGGCCAGTGGTTATGCTCCTTGCCTCTGGTTCCGAGGGGCGGGTTCAAACCCGGCTGGGGTCGATGGATTTTTTTAGGATGGAAAAATCCAAGAAGCAAGTCATCCGGTAGGGACTTTAAGCCGTGGATCCCGAGTCTGAAGATTTTCAGGCTCGTGAAAGATCCTCAAGCCTGAATGAAAAGCATCTAAGCAAAATTTACCGAATTTTCCCGTCATAGTACCATCTTGGTTTCCTAGATGTCAGTATGAGGCGGAACGCTGACCACGGACCACTCAAATGACATCTATACGAACACAAGCGTAACTAAATTAGTATGGTTCAAATTCTTCCCTGTAGGGGGAGAGCGCCTAAATCTCTGTTAAGGAAACCATGGGCATACAAGACAAGAATTTTTTTTTCCCTTCATAAATCTGGCACGCACCTTCTTGGCAAGGTTGTAGGTGAAACTATTAAACTAATTTTTTTTATTTCAATTGAATTAACAAATAAATCGATCTCGTGTAAAAGGACACGTCAACTAGCAAGAATTTCTCCATAAGAGCAATGTTATTTTCTAGATGTGAAGAACTCTAGCTACCAAAGGTTAAGGCAATTTCTGGGTTGGATTTTCATTGCAAGGATTGATTTCATCATATTCATTATTTTGCTATTATCAAAGATAATATTACTATAAGATACCCTTGCGAAGGACAGGGCAAGAACGGGAATAAAATAGGGAAATAGAAACGGACATGTGGCACGAACAGGAATTAATGAGGGACATGGAAACTTCTTGTTGAAAATCCTGAAGGGAAGCGTCCAGTAAGTAAGTCAAGAATGAAGTGGAAAAATAATATTGATCATGATTTGAGGGAGGTAAATTATACAAAATGATTGGAAAATATTAGCTTGAGATAGGAATGTATGGAGAAATTATAACCGCGCGGGCATGAACCTCTGGGTTCGATAGTGCCAGTGAGTTAGTTAACAGCTTAAGAGTTTTCATATTGTTATTATTTTACAAAACTTAATAAAGTGTGGATTTAAATAAAGTATGGAGACTGAAGTTTAGCAAATGGTATATTAATAAAGAATACTAATAAAATTAAAATAAATTACATATTTTATAGTGGATATATATATATATATATATATATATATATATATTAAAGGAATATATTGTATAACAATGTTTAGGTATAACGGCCTTTTGCGTTTTTTTTATTTCCAAAAATTTACTCGTCAATTGTGACTATTTTATTTCGACAATATTTCGGTCAACCGTATTTGGTGATTCTGACATGGCTGTAAATTCGATTGGTCAATATTCGATATTAACAAAATAAGAATTACAATTAAAATCAGTGAATTTTCTCAAAAACACATTGCTACACACAATAGAGGTACAGTTCATTACTCAAGAAAAGAGTAGCGAGGACTGAAAAGGGGGAACGAAGGACCCTAAAAAATCACCTAATGTTAAGTTGGGGTGAAGGGTGATACGTAATGAATGAATGAAGATGAAAATGACATGATTGTTGAGGGAAGTGGAGTGGAAAGTTTAGTGAGATAAAATTCGGGGAACGGAACAATCCATGCTAATTGTGTTTAACAAAATATACTGCAGGTACAACAAATAAAGAGAATATGTATGCAATCGAATGTTCTCTTCAATGTTACTACTAGAGCTCGGATTTCATTGCCAATCCATTGCCGTGTCGCTTTCAAACAGTTAACTACACAGGTAGTTAGTCCACTCCCGTGCGCACTGCCACAGTCAGTGGCGCCTTTGCTGTGCTGCTACAAGAATAGTATGCAGTCAAGTCAAAATACCGATCACCACGATCTGATGAATGATTACAACAAACACACAGAAGATGAATTCACTTGTACGTGAGTACGGCCGTGAGTATTTTTGCCTAAAAGAAGATAAAATATTTTGTAAATTGTGTAATGTAGAGTTGAAGGGGGAGAGAAGAATTTTTATCACAAGCCATTGCAAATCTAAAACACACATTGGGAATGTAAAACATAAACTTGCCGATTAAATGAAGCCATCTGCACAAGAAGTTTCAGACACTTGTATTCATCGTGAATTTTACAAGGATTTATGCGAAACGATGGTTTCCGCGAATATTCGTTTCAATAAAGTGCAAAATCCAGCTTATAATTTTTTTTGAGGAATATACGGGAAGAAAAATTCCTTGTGAAACAACTTTACGCAGGTATTATTTATCTCCTTGTTATGAAGACATTCTGAAATACATTAGAAATACTGTGGCAGATCATAAAATACGGGTGTCAAGCAATTAAATCCAGGATGCGTCCGGAAGGTCTGTAGGAAATGTGATAGTGGGGATATTATCACCTGAAAAATCCGGGAACAAATTTTTGTTAACTACCGAGGTCTTAAATAAAGTCAGCCATTCTGAAATCGACAACTTTTTGAAAATGCTATGTCTCTTCTATGGCCCATTGAAATAAAATGAGATAATGTTTTTCTATTTGTAACAGACGCAGCCCCTTATATGTTGAAAGTATCTTCCAGAATTAAATAACGATATCCGACAATGATACATCTAACTTGCTTGGCCCATGGTCTTCACCGAGTAGCCGAAAGAATTAGGTTGTATTTCTCTGATGTGGACATTTTATATCAAACATGAGAAATGTTTTTAAAGGCTACTTCTAGGAAAAAGAAATTGAAGGAAATTGCATCACAAATCCCTTTTTCCATCTCAACCTGTTTTAACTCGATGGCGGACTTGATTGCAGACCACTGCATACTACTTACAGCATAATGAAGTGATTGTTAAAGTAGTTAATACATTTGATGCTGAAGAAAGTTCGGCGATAAAAATTGTGAAATCTCTGATGTCAGGAAAACTGTATCAAAATTTGCAGGTAATCAACAACGTCTACAAAGAAATTCCTTTAATAACAATAAAAAACTGGAATCTTCACATATAGCATTGATTGATTCCATAAAACTAGTAGAAAATTTATCGCGACATTTTGATGAAACAGGAGGTAGTTTTGGCATCTGAAATTGCAAAACAGAAATTGCAAAACAGAAATTGCAAAGTGTATTGCTGAAAAACCCTGGATACTCAGCTATTTGCAATATAAAGGATTTTCTAATGCACAGTAAGAACGCATGTAGGCCTACTGTCTCCATGTTAGATACCCGTGATATACCCTACTTTCGTTTTGCACCAGTTACCTCATGTGAAGTAGAAAGGAGTTTTTCTAAATATAGACTTTGCTTGAACAGTCATTGAAGCAGTTTTTCTTTTGAAACTTTAGGGAATTACATTGTTATTCATTGTAACAGCTCTACAGAAGCGAAACGAGTTTAACTAACAGTGTTTTAGAAATATTATGTACAGTGCACTACTTTTTTTTGTGTTTACCTCTTTATTTAAAACTGTACGAAGAAAATAATTGTGCAGTAATAATGAACTTGTTGTTTTTTGTAATACTATATGCAGCATTGTATTTATAGATGCACAAAGAGAATTAATGTATGGAAATTATAAATTTGTTTCACTTTTTGTTGTACCGTAGCGTTTAATTAAAAAAGTTAAAACATATTTTGAGCAACAATCCACAATTAGCTACTTATTTCTTTACCCACCTATACCTCCTGTAAACAGTACAGCGCAAATGCCATACTAGTCAGACTGGTGCTACTACACCCCCTACCACTCTCTCATCAAGCAATATTATGAATAGTAAGAGTGCACATAATCTAACTTCATGTCCGAGCCATAGTTATTGCATATAATATCAAATCACTACAAGGTAAGGTGACCCACCGCCTGGCGCTTTAAGTAAGTGCCAGGTACCATTACAGCCTTTCTCTCCTCTCTGAGCAACGAACTGTAAAGTCCAGCCACTGGATCTGCGGCTCTGGCGTTTAGGTTGTACGAGGGGTAAAGGGAGAAACTCGCCCTCTACTGCGAATAGGGAAATAGTTGAAGGGGGAATGGACGTCTGCCACAACCAATCATTGCTCTTGACGCCGCTATAGAGCGCTAGTAAGGTTTGAAATTGCTGAGATGTTGTCAGCTGTATTTCTGCTAACCGCATACATAAGGCGGCCACTCCCACTAAATATCCATATCAGCAACACTGTCGCGAAAACGTCAGAGCCGGAGATCCAATGGCTGCATAAATACTGAGAGACCAAGCGATCAGACGGAGTGACGAGTTGGTGAACTACGAGTTTTTACGTCACTGTACACAGTATATTATGTGCAATAATAGCATAAAAACAAAACATTCAACGCCCTCCTCGCGATCCCTCTCATCATTCGGACGCACGGTAGGTAGCAGTGGCGGAGAGTGAAAAAAATGGTTTAGGAATAATCACTATCTTTCCTCGCTTTCATGGCTTCTAAGTTCCTCTAATAATTACACACGTCACATATTGCACTATCAACATCAACTTGTTCTTGTTAACCGTATCGGTTGACAGGATAAGAATTCGAGAAACAAATAAATACAAAATTAATTATGATAAGACTTAATTATTAATATATTTAATACAAATTAATGTAATGTCAAGACGAGTTATTTTAGACTCTAACTTTATATTCTGCTCGAAAGATAATGAAACAATCGATTATTTATATGAAATATACTTGATTGAAATTTTACACTATAAAGCATGATTTTAAATTGCCTAAATAATAATCTTGCAAGTTAACGAACTCCATCTTACTTGTTTAAATTGATTCATACATGCTAAATTTGTTCCAAAAAAATGCGGCTGCCAGAGCGTGTGTGTAAATATATAGTCCACCGCTGTGGTCTCGAGATAGCGTGCTGCCTTATCACGCAGCGGGCCCGGGTTCGATCCCCGGTCGGGGCAGTTTTTCAGGGTGAGGTTTTTATCGGGGTGTTTCCTCGCCTGTCAGACAAATGTCAGGAAAACTTTAAGGACCGAAACGGTCCCCGAAATAATGGCCATCATCATCATCCTTATCATTATCATCTTCCTTCACCGGTGTGCAAAGCAACGGGAAGCTACCACACCTACAATTTCCTAGTAAAGCTGCAAGCATAGCATGAACATGCTATGATTGCAGTGAAGCACCTGCTTTCGGACAGAATTACTATGAATATATACATACATATATATATATATATATATATATATATATATATATATATATATAAGAAAAATAAGTGTCTGTGTTAGGATACCTGAGTAACTCAGGTGGTTAGAGCGCTAACCGTACAGAGTTTAGAGACTCGGGTTCAAATCCCGACTCATGCATTTATATATATGTGTGTGTGGGGGATGATAAGAAAAATAAATGCCTGGTCGGGATCCGAACCCGGAATTCGAGTCTGTACCTCAGCCTGTTATCAATTACACCACCAGGCGAATCCAATTCAAACACTTATATGGAGAATATAATACATATATATAAAAAATAAGTGTTTGAATTGGATTCGCTTGGTGGTGTAATTGATAACACGCTGAGGTACAGACTCAGAGTTCCGGGTTCGAATCCCGTCCAGACATTTTTTTTATCATGCCATATTAAGCTTGCATTGCTCAATGTTAAACATTTAATTATAACATCGATAAAGCGTCACTGCTATAAAGTAAAAATATTTTCTTTAATTTGCTTACTTGTTATAGTCAGCTACTAGATGGCAGTGAAGACCGAGTTCTCGCGACATCTAGTAATAATGGAGAATATAATACATATATAAGAAAAATAAGTGTTTGAATTGGATTCGCCTGGTGGTGTAATCGATAACACGCTGAAGTACAGACTCAGAGTTCCGGGTTCGAATCCCGTCCAGGCATTTATTTTTCTTATCATGCCATATTAAGCTTGCATTGCTCAATGATAAACATTTAATTATAACATTTTAATTATATTATAATAATACACATGCACATAAACATATATCCATCCATCCATAGTAATTCTGCTCGAGGGCAGTTCTTTCGCTGCAATCATAGCATTTTCATGCTGTGCTTTGCTGCTTTACTAGGGAATTATAGGTATGGTAGCTTCCCGTTGCTTTTCACACCGGAGAAGGATGATGTTGATGGTCATATGATTTCGGGGACCGTTTGGGCCTTAAAGTTTTCCTGACATTTGTCTTACAGGTGAGGAAATATGCATTCTTTTTCTTTCAAAGATGTTTTCATAAAAACAACCTCAGTAGCTTCATCCCTTCAGAATTCGTTAAAAGTTAACCCTTTCTTCTCCAGGGTATATTGAAATGAACATGATATAAAATTAATGTTTTAGCAAATTCTGAAGCAATGAGTTTGTTCTAGTGAAAATATTTTATAATTTTGTTTTACAAAACTTCTTTAATTCTATCTAGAAGACATCAAATATGAATATTATAACACTCTTGCGGCCGCAATTTTAGTTTTTTTTTCGGAACCAAACTCGACATATAACAATATTTTTAAAAGTAATCATCAATATTGTGCTATTAGGAGTATGAGTTGAC